>QANZ01008983.1:110248-127084 GCA_003254925.1 Chamaecrista fasciculata
AATTATTAGTGAATGCACTTGCATAATAATAGCTGAAATGCCATTTATTTTTACTCGGATTTCATTACAGAGTGCACAGCGCAAAGCATTAGATGTCCTTAACACAGTAGGAATATCCACTTCTGTTTTGAGGCTGATCGAGAGACGGCACCGTGTCGACCGATCTATTAAATATGCAGGCATGATTTTGACTGTCATTTTCTTGTTTGCCTTCATCTTGTGGAGACGTTGATGACATGGTCAGATGTTGGTAAAATGGGCATGGGCATGTTTCCCTTTTGTTTCAAGTTTCTTTAGAAAAAATTGCATATAGGATTTTAGATTCAAGCTGAGCAGAAGTTCTGAAGAATATGCAAATGCAATATCGAGCTGAACAGAATATGTGAAGAACAAAGTTGATGTATTAACGTACAGAAGGCCACAAATATTTCTTGAGTTTCATTAGTAGTAACAACATATGCCAGGTCTCTTGAATGTTGAATATCTGTTTCATCAATGGAACTAGATTCAGTTCTTATTTTGTTTTTTGATTTTTTTTTTAAAGATGTTCATATCCCTGGACAATGTTTGTAATACTCCTTGGAGATTTGATATTTTTTAGTTCTGACTTCTAACTTTTGATATTCATATAAAATAGATGATGAATTATTCTTGAATACAAATAATTTAAAGTAAAACCAGAAGTTTCTCGCATTGAAAAAAAAAACCAGAAAATTCTTAACTTCAATTTATCATAATGAGAAGAGTTTCGAACTGTCATAACTCATGTATATAGCAATTCAGTACAGAATCATATGCTGATAATGTGTTGTAAAATGTACTACATGTAAAGAAAGAAACATGTGAAGAGAAAAAGAGATATAAATTAGTACTCAAAACTCAAAAGGGTTTAATTCTTTAGGAATTATCTCATATTTTATTAATGTAATTTTGTAATTTTCTAAAACCTTATATTTTCATTATATTATTATGTTCATCTCATATACATTATTGTGTACTAATAAGTTTCCATATATAGGACTCACCTTAAAGAGTACTAATTAATTAAATGATATAATAAAAATTATGGATATCATTGAGAAAAGAATGTTACACATAGTTAGGGGTGAGCGAGGGCTGGGTTGGGGCGGGTTGAGGGATAATCCTAATCCAACCCGCACATCAATCTGCGGGTTGGGTTTTATAATTTTTAACACTCAACCTGAACCAACCTAATCCGCACATTAATCTGCGGGTTGGGTTGGGTTGAGTTGGGTTTTATAATTTTTAACACTCAACCCGAACCAACCCAACCCGCAAAGTTGTAGGTTGGGTTGGGTTGAACCCGCGAGTTGAGTTTGTAATATTTATTTTATAATTTTCATAACAAAAAAATAATATTATAAATTTGTGAGTAGTGAATAAAAAACTTACCCATAAAAAAAGTTAAAAAAACATAGATTTTAGGGTTTGATGTTTGAAGGTGATGATGTTTGACGACTTCCCATTTCACATTTCTTCTTCGTTTTCGTTATCGGCATCCCAAGGAGGTGATGATGTTTGACGACTCTTGCCGGCGTTGTCTTCGTCTTCGTCAACGGAGTCTCTGCGCTTCGTCTCGTCGGCGGCGACCGTCTCTTCCTTGGGTCCGCTATGGCCGTGAAGCTTGGAGGATGGTGAGCCAGAGACTGCCGATGCACGATGATGATCTTGATGATGGATTTGAAATTGAAATTGAAATTGTGCAATTCCTTAGATTTGAAATTGAAATTGAGGATTTGAAATTGAAATTGGGAATTTGATGATGATGTTGGGATGAAGATGACGATGATAATGTTTTGGCCATAGATGGATGATGATAATGATGAAGATGAAGATGAAGATTAAAATTAGAAACAAAAATTTTAATCTGAAAATATGAAGATTAGAAACAAAAATATCCGGTATGAGAAGAGAAGATGAAGATGAAGATTAAAGAAAAAAATAAGTTTTAGAGTTTAGGGATATGGGGTTTGAAGTTTGGGGTTTGGAGTTTTGAGGTTTTGGGTTTTGGGGTTTGGGGTTTAGGGTTTTTAATATTTTTAAGGACTAAATTAGAATGTTTGGAAGAGTTTTGGGGCACTTAACAATTTTATTTTGAGGATTTGGGACTAAAATGAATGAAGATGATGAAAAGAGGAGGAATTGAGAATAATGGGATAAGAATGGGTGAGGGACCTAATTGCTCAAATTAGATTTTTTAGGGTTTAGGGTTTTAGGGTTTAGAATTTTAGAGTTTAGGGTTTAGGGTTTATAGTTTTAAGGTTTAGAGTTTAGGTTTTAGGGTTTTTAATACTTTTAAGGACTAAATTGAAATATTTGGAAGAGTTTTGGGACACTTTACAATTTTATTTTGAGGATTTGGGACTAAAATGAATGAAGATGATGAAAAATGTAAATCCAGGGACTGATTTGCTAGTTTACTCAATTTTTATGTTCAAAAATGTAAATCCAGTCATCATGCCACCGTGGAAAAAAAAATAGGAATGTCCAGTCATTATGTCACGTATTCAAGTCAGACAAAAAAAATGACACATAAGTTAAAAAATTGCCACATGGGCATTGAGTCAAAATTGGGGGCATAATTGAAACGTTAATTTCACATTGAGGGCACGCCTGAACAAAATGAAACATTAGGGGCATAACTGAAAATCACTGTAAACGTTAGGGGTACGAAAGGGTGTTTTACCTTTTTAATATTTGTAAGGGTAAGAATTACATACAATTCTTTATATATTTTTATTATAAGTTTCTCCAATAAAAATAGGACACAAGACAAATTTATTTTGTATAACTAATTATGGTAGAGAGAATATTAAAAATATTTTTTTGGTATAATCAATCATTGAAAAGAGAGGATGAAATTAAAATTTATGATTGAAAAAACCTTATAACAAGTATATAACAAATTGTATATAATAATGGCAACAATAATAAAAGTGTGATGGGGGACTATTGAGTTAGTAATAACAATGATAGGGTTGAATTTAAATCTGCCCAACAAAAAAAATAAATGTACTAATTTCGTTCTTAAATTTTATACTAATTGTTAATTTCATTTTTAATTTTGTTTTTGTGGTTAATTTTATTTTTATTGTTTTATATTTTGATCGATTTTATATTTTGTTTAACTTCTTTCGATAAATTAACGTTAGACTGCATCTTATTTTTTAAATTGAGTTAGAATTTAAATTTTTTTTTTTAATTTTACATTACATATCACTTGCTACGTAGATTTTGCCGCTAATATTTAGTTAAAATAAGAATAAAAAATTAAAAATAATAATAATAAATAGCCTTTACTTACCATGATTTTGTTTTTTTCTTCAAAAAGGAGCAGCGTGGCCGAATTGCTTTCTACGATGACACGACTAAATAAGAGATCAAGAAAAAGAAACTGAACGTGTTGTGTTTGGTGAATAAGACTTGTATGGTATCACATTGGTTCAACAAATCATATGTTGAAAGTAGGGTAACTTGTAATTGAAATTGATGCTGATTGATAAGAAAAGCAGAAGCTCGTCCATAAAATTAGTCAAGATTTTTTATATATTAAAAACTTAAAAACAAAAACACCTAACAGGCCTATTATTATTATTATTATTATTATTATTATTATTATTATTATTATTATTATTATTATTATTATTATCATTATTGATTTATCAGTTGATTTATCTCATTATCTGACTAGGTGAGGTATCCAACAATAACGCAATAATCTGTTTAGAACTTTAAATAAAAGCAGTGAACTTGGCAAAATTGAATTAGCTAGATATTATTGAAAAATTCGCTACACATACATGAAGGTTAAAATTAAAGTACTTCTTTTCTGTTAAAAAAAAAAACTAAGTCAATAAAAGTAGGTATGCAAATTTGGGTGAGTATTTAGGATAGCTGTCCGAATCCACCCATAAAAAATATCTGATATCCGTCGGATACCGGATATCGAATGTTCGTCGGATACCGAATATCGGATAGGATACGGATAGTGAAAAATATAAAATTAACTATCCGATATCCGTCCAGAATGAACGGATAGTTTGGGTACACGGTATCTGATACCCTATAATATAAATATTTTAAAATAAACCGTTGAGATAGACTATTTTTTCCTCGTATATGTTATAATAAGTGAGTCATACGTAGCATATAATGCAAGAAATTTTAATTTATAGTTGAACTTTATAACTAATAATTTAAAAGAAAGCTAAATTTATTTTAATGATGTAGTTAAATATTAAATCACTATAATTTTTATAGAATCAAATTAAGAATTATTATTCCTTAAAAGATAAATCAATGATTAATTTGTTTATTTCTCCATAATTAATTTGTTTTCTTTTACATACAAGGAAGTTGATTAGATCAGAGTCCATAATCCATGAGTACCAATTCAGACCAACTCTTGAAGTAGGAAATATTGAATCAACGGTCTATGGGCCTTTTATCACATGCAGTTATTATTTTATTTTTCTAAAAAGGATTTTCCTCGTTCAAAAGTGTAAGGGTAGTTTGTTCTTACGAAAAAAACATTCTAAGAGTGGTATTTTTTTTTTGTCTTTTTTTTTTTACGGAAAGAGAATAGTTAGAATTATGCTTGGCTTCATAATACAATTTGTTTCTTTTTTGTTTTTGGTCTCCATCTCTCATAAGAGTTGAGCTCTCTCTTTTATTTATTTTTTTAAAAAAATTTCCTTATTTTTCATTGACCAAAAAGTTTGTAAAAACAAAAAGACAAAAAGACCCAAACCAAATGTTGCATTCACAATTATGTAAAAACTTTAACGTATAACTTGATAAATAGATGGCATGATTTTCACTTAAATAGTAAAGGCGAACAAGGAGGAATCACAAGTTATTTGAAGTTTGTCAACTATAACGCAAGGTTTTAAAACTTCACAAATTGATCTCGTAATTTCTACTCAAATAGACCCATCCAACAAGAAAAATCATGAGATATTCGAGGGGGTCTCAACCATAAAGCAATTCAAAGACTAAGTGTCATAATTTCTAGTTAAATGATAGACATGGTGTATAAGGAAAAATCACTAATTATCAGGTTGTCGGCCACAAAAAACCTCTAATGCGAAGCTTGTATATGAGTCACAAGTTCTACTTAAAAATACATAATGGACAAGGAAGAGTCATCAATTACCAGGCTATCAACCTTAAAAAAGAAACTGTAACACAAAGCTTGACAGATATGGGCCATAACTTATGCTTGAATAGACATAATTAACAAGAAAGAATCATCAATTACAAATCAGACAACTATACAAAATTACTCTAACGCAAAGCTTGACAGATAGAAGCCCCAATATCTTTTTTACTTAATAAACACAATGAAGAAGAAAACAAAATCATCAATTACCAAGCTATCAACCATACAAAACTCTAATATAAAGAATGAGACATATGAGCCATAATTTCTGCGTGAATTGACACAATATGTAAGGAAGAATAAATGAATAATCAATTATTAGTCTGTCATCCATACAAAACTGTGATGGAAGGCTTGAAAGATATATAAGGGTTACAATTTCTATTTTAATAAACACAATAATTAAGGAAAAAATCATCAATTACCAGGCTATCAACCATATAAAACTCTAACACAAAACTTAACAAATAAGAACCACAATTTCTGCTTTAAATAAACACAATGGACAACGATGAATCCTCAATTACTAGGCTATCTACCATACGAAACTAATGTACAACTAGACATATTGGAGCCAGACTGTCAACCATACAAAGCTCGAAAGCAAGTTTAACAAAACAGAGCCACAAATTCTTCTTGAGTATACGCAATAGATAAGGAAAGATCTTTAGATGTTAGGATGCCAACTAGGGGTCACAAACTCAACCCACAACCCATCAACTCAACCAACCCAACCCAACCCATTTAAATAATGGGTCAAGATGGGTTGTATCAAAAATTAACCACTAAAAATTGAGTTAGGTTGGTTCAAACACATAGTTTGCCCACCCCAACCCAAATTTGCTTCAAAATTATGCAGTTTTATGGAGGGTGTGAATATGAATTTCACAAATTTTTGCAAAAATTACAAAATGCCCCCAAATAATATAAAAATTTACAAAAGGTCTCTAAACCATAAGATTTGAGGACTAAGAAAAACTTATTAAAAAACATTTTGGGTCAAGATGTAATTTTGAAAGAAATTGGAAAAAGGATAAAATTACATATAGTCCTAAGTCTGGAAAACAAGTACATTTTAATACTATAAAACTGTGTGTTTAGTGGAAGGAGGATGAACTTCACAAATTTTAGCAAAAATTACAGAAAGTCCCCTAAAATTTTCAAAATTTACAAAAATGACCCTGGATTGTAAAATTTGAGGACTAAAATGAGAATTACAAAACACTTTTGGGATCAAAATGTAACTTTAAAAAATATGAAAAAACGTGGAAATTGCATATCAGTCGAAAATTTGAAAAAAGAATACGACTTTGTGCTAAATTTGAAGTTTGTCAACTATAATGCAAAGTCCCAAAACTTCACAAAATGATCTGGTGATTTCTACTCAAATAGACCCCTCCAACAAGAGAAAATCATTGGGATATTCGAGGGGTCTTAGTCATAATGCAACCAAATGAATAAGTGCCATAACTTCTAGTCAACTAATAGACATTGTTGATGAGGAAAATCATCAGTTATTAGGTTGCCAACCAAAAAAAACTCCCACGCAAAGCTTGCATGAGTCACAAGTTCTACTTAAACATACAAAATAGGTAAGGAAGAATCATTAGTTACCAGGTTGTTAACCATAGAAAAAAAAACTCTAATGCAAAGATTGACAGATGTGGGCCACAATTAATGTTTGAATAGACATAGATGACAAGGAAGGATCATCGATTACAAGGCTGACAACTATACAAAATTACTCTAACGCAAAGCATAATTGATAGGAGCCACGATTTCTTTTTTTAGTTAATAGACACAATGAACAAGAAAAAAAACATCAATTACCATTTGTCAACCACACACAACTCTAACATAAAGAATGAGAGACACAAGCCCCAATTTCTCCGTGAATTGACATAATACGTAAGGAAGAATAATACATTATTAGACTATCATCCATACAAAATTCTCATGGAAAACTTGACAAATATATAGGGGCTACAATTTCTATTTTAATAAACACAACAATTAAGTAAAAAATCATCAATTATCAAGTTGTCAACCATATAAAACTCTAACACAAAATTTGACAAATAAGGGCTACAATTTTTGCTTTAAATAAACACAATGGACAAGGATGAATCATCAACTACTAGGCTATCTACCATACAATACTCTAATGTACAACATGACATGTTAGAGCCAAGCTGTCAACCATACAAAGCTCGAAAGCAAGTTTGACAGATTAGAGCCACAAATTCTTCTTGAATATACATAATGGATAAGGATGAATCTTCAATTACTAGGCTATCTACTATACAAAACTCTAATGTACAACTAGACATATTGGATCCTGGTTGTCAACCATACAGAGCGCGAAAGCAAGTTTAACAGATTAGAGCTACAAATTGTTTTTGAATATACATAAAAGAAAGGAAAGATTTTTAGTTGCTAGGATTTCAACTAGTTGTGGCAAACTCAACCCACAACCCATCAACCCAACCCAACCCATTTAAATAATTGGTCAAGATGGGTTGGGTCAAAAATCAATCTATCTAACAAAAGAATGTCCACATTTGGCTATGTGTCGAGCGTTGGTGGCGAGTTGCTCTCAATTGCAATTCCTTACTCGCAGCCCTGAGGTGACACGCGTCCTCCATTTTGATTTTACAATTTTACAATTTCGATTTCAACAAAATATTACCGCCTCTGCTTTGCTTTTTCAATCTCACTTCTACTTTTTCATTCTCATTTCAAATTTCAAACTTCAATTTCTCCCCACACTAAATTTCTCTCTCTACCACATATCCCCGTTTCTTCAAATTTACAGCGACTTCCTTCTCCCACCTACCCATTCTCTTCTCCCACATTTTGTTGTATACCCATTCTCTCTCTCCGCACTAAATTTCAAACGCAGGCCACATTTTTCTTCGTCATCGCCATCTCACAGTTCATCCTTCGCTCGCAGTTCAGCCACGAGCGCCGTCGTCGTCAGCCACGTCCTTTCTCTTCTCTCTCTTGCTTCTTCGCTATCGTCAGTTCAGCCACGAGCGCCGACGTCGTCAGCCAAGAACCTCATCTTCAATGTAAATTTCTCTCTTCTCTTTCTCTTTACCTTTTTTTGCTTTCTTCGTTCTGCTGATTCTTTGTTTTTTTGCTTTCCGATTCAACCGATTTCGCTTCATGATTTTTTACGGAAATTGCGGATTCTCACTATTACAGAAACTCCTTTGCAATGTTCTCAAAATATGGTTGAAGGCGATACTGGGTAAGCTTCATTCCTGATATCTTCAAATTTATGTGGCTCTTTTGCATATGGAACTCAAGATTTTACTATTATTTTTTGGTGTTGAAAGTATATTATGTTCCTATTTGCTTGCTTCTATCTGTAAATCCAATAATCAATTCAGCTTTTTGGGTAAATTTTTTATGGAGGTTTATTGTCTGTGCTCCTGTTCTTAAGAAGAAAACCTTTATAGAACTTAACAAGACCATAGATATTGGCATCGAAGGTCTCACTTTTTTTATCCCTAAATTTGTCCAAATTACGATTTAGTCCCTAAATATTAGAAATATACTTTTTTGGTCCTTGATCCTTTTACAAATGTCACCTATTTAGTTCTTGAAGCATTTTCTATAGGGACTAAATTGATGTTTGTAAAGAAAAAAAATCAGGGACTAAAATGTGCATTTCCAATATCTATGGACTAAATGGTAATTTCGGGACAAATTTAAGGAGTAAAAAGTTGGTTTCTTCAAAATATAGCACCATTAGTTGTTGCATCCCGTGTAAACTACTCAATATTCAGTTTGTTTTGCTTTTACAATCTCATCTGGATTGGATTTTTTTTTATTCTTGCCAAGTTTCAAATAATGTCTTCCAAATCTGAACCTCAATTGATGACCTAGCTGGGTAATCAAATTCCTCAAGAAAATGTGGAACTCTATAGGAGGTTAGGTTTCATCCACAACAAAAATGCAGAACTACATAAGGTAAGCAGCTAAGAAGCCTTTACTCACAATATATATAAAGAGAGACACACATATATAGGGGGCTAAACATATTTTGGTGCAAGTATAGGTCTGCAATAAATTGGATTGAATCTCTCTTTTTCTTTGAAAGAGCAGAGTTGTTCAACATTCATAAAAAAAGATATATATGCACATATTCTATAATACTTTTACATTGTACGCTTTTTCTTCTTAAACCATTGATTTTGTGCTGATATCCTAGCTCTAGCATCATGGGATGCAATTTTACTGGTAAGAAGAATAAAGTTGCAAAAGTAGGTTAGACTTGATAGTACTAAAAGTAACTCAAGTTATACTAGAAAGGAAGGACGCAATTAATGAGAAGCAATATCAAGTTAATGAGTTACCTTTGCCTTTTAGACTGGAATGTGTTCTAAATTTCAGTTCTTGATAGACTGTTTGAAATGTATATTTAGTTTTAAATCAGATACATTCTTACAAATTGGTCATTCTCATACACCCTTTCTGAAATGAACAACTGAAATTACATATCAAAACATTTCAGATTTTGAGTGATATGTATCCTGTCATAGGTAAAGAAAGTTTCCCTTTCTCATTTCTTTCTCAAACAATAGCATATTTTCAACCATTATTTTACATTATGTGAAGTCTTGGAGGGTGCAGTGACAACAGATATTCTCCTCATTTCTGACTAGGAAAAGGTGAAATTTTCATTAAGAATCTTTGTATTTATTTTGATATATTAATTTCTTGAGTAAATTATCAATTTAGTCTCTAAAATATATGGTCAATTTTATTCTTATCCTTAGATTTTTAAAATGATAAATTTAGTCTCCGTTGCAATTTAGTCTCTCTAGGGACTAAGTTATATAATGATAAGGTATTAATAGAGAGACTAATTTGTAAGGAGTCATATATTTTTAAGAATTAAATCAAGTTATTCCAATAAATCAGAGATTAAAGTAATAGTGACCAGAATCTAAGTTTATTCTAATTTCTAATTGGACTCTTAAATCTCAGGGAAAATTTGCTGATTTCAAGGATTTTGTGACCTCAAACTTAGAGATTTGTGGTAGGCCTAGCGATAATCTCAGTACAGGTACTCACTCTCCTTTTTATATCTTATTTCTTAATACAAACACTGATTTCAAGAAATTTTACTACTTGACTAGGGCAAGTGTTCAGGGAAATTTTATGTGAAGTTGCTTACTCTTTTTTACTTAAATTGGTGTTGTGTAGTTTTATTAAGTTTATTGAGATTGTTGTCCTTTTGGCAAGTAGCTATGTCGATTTTAATGCATAATCAATGGGGAAATAATACTATTTTCTTTACATACTGGCTGAAATTTGGCTTAATTCCTTTGTAGAAATTTCAGTTCCATTGGTTGAATATGACTGAATTTCGAGTTTCACAGGGCTTCCATGATGGAATTTGAAATTAATATGTCTGAAATGCCGCTTGGAAAACTGATTAACTTAAATATTCAAAAGGGACTTATGCTAGTCCTTTTATGCATCTTTTGCATCTTTTGATACTTATGCTAATCCTTTTATGCATCTTTTGTATTGATTGTGTGTTTTACTAATCCTGTGTACATTCTCAATAGTGGACTTCGCTGAGAAATCAGTTCTGCTGCTATTGATCGTCCAATTCAGGATGTTATACAGACAGATGCTGCTATTAATCCAGGTAACAGTGGAGGGCCACTTTTAGATAGTTCTGGAAAACCTCATCGGGATAAATACAGCTATATATCCTCCATCAGGTGCATCCTCTGGTGTTGGGCTTTCTATTCCAGTGGATACTGTGAGCTCTTACTTTTTTTTTTATATAATGCTACCTTTGGTGAGACAGCCTTTTTTAATCATATGCTCGAATATAGCGCACATGCTCTCTTATATTATCTATTTAGGTAAATGGCATTGTTGATCAATTGGTGAAGTTTGGAAAGGTCACAAGACCCATTTTGGGAATATAGTGTGCACCAGATCAATCTGTAGTAACCAAAGTTTAATTATATGTATATTGGCAATTGCTCCTCTTTTTATGTAATTTGGATATGCCATTGTTCCTTAAGCTGAATTGAAATCGGCTTCATTTACAGAGGTATGAATATGAATATGAATTGTTAATTTTTAATTTTTATGTAATTTGGATATGCCATTGTTCCTTAAGAATTGTGGTAGAATGCTATTGCAGAACAATTGGGTTCACTTAAATCTAGATCTTATTTCTAATTGCAGTTTGTCATTTTACTAATAGATTGTGGTTGTTATTTCTAATCTGGTGAATGCTATTGCAGAACCATACTATACTGCAAATATTATTCTTTTCAATTCTCCTGAAAATCGTGCTTTGAAAAGGCAACCCAATATTAGCTATGTAGTGGAAATTTCTAATGTCTTCCTTGAGTTTCTTTACTTTGCCCACATTCTTGATTGTGCGTATTTTAGATTAATATTTTTATTTGGATTTTTAATATTTTAAGAAGTTTACATTTGACTTCAGTAGCTGCTTTTGGATAAGAAGTTTACATTTGTTTCTGTCAATCTCAATTTGCTGTCTCATAGGAGCCAGTGATGGAAGAGAACAAGGAGTTCGAGGCACATTTGACTTCAGTAGCTGCTTTTGTGGAGGGTGGAATCCAGGACACTTGTGATTATGCTTGCAGCATATGTCTTGAAGCCTTCTGTGACAGTGATCCTTCCTTTCGAACTAGCTGCCCTCATTCTTCCTGCAGGTAACAACTTGCAAACATGAATATCATCTTCAATGCATTTTGGAATGGTAGGCCATGTGACCTCATCTCTATTGTAGTTGAGTCAATTTTATATCATGGATTTTTCATCCTTCACATCAGTCATTGCTTCTTGGTATTGTCTATCATGGTTGCCTTAGGATTAATTCTCATTACTTAAAAATTTAGAGCAGTTTAGAGTAGTTCTCTAACAATAAATACCCATTTTTCATTAAAAAAGAAAAGTCTTGCAGAATTTTTAATGTCTCAGAATGCAACTTTTCTTGAAAAGACTACGTGAGTTCTTATATGCTGATGTATATGAATTTTAGCATCTTGATATTAATTTCAATTAAAACTTTGTAGGAGACTCTTGGAAATGGTGGCTTTGGTAGGCTTGCTTCTTGCTTTTTGGATTTCGTGGCAGGAATCCAGGATGTACTTCAAAATACGATTACTTTGCTATTAAACTTTTAATTTTTAGTTTAATTGTATTTGTGTGACAGAATGTTATACAATTACAGAAGTGATTGATTTGGAAACTAGTCAACAGCCATTGTGGAACTATTGATTAGAATTGGACTTTGATGTTTATTCATGGAAATTGTATTTTGTACTTTTTTCCTATATATGCATGTCTGATATGGGGATTGATTGCAGTCAACTGATATAGCCATTTAAGAGCCATTTTCGGTATGTTCCTCAGATGGAGAAATACCCAGTAGCAACCCTTTTCTTTAAGCATTACAATCACAGTTCTTTTTTTCTCTTTTTTTTTGCCTTTTCAATCTTCTCATATGATTGTGTACCAAAACAAATTCTATGAATCTGGACCACTGTTGTATTTATGCACTTTGAATTAACAGGTTGTTGTTGCAGAGAAGGCAAGCAAAGGTGGTTTGCATGAGAAGCTAACCATGACTGTTGCAGTGCCACTACTATGGTGGGTGCTTCCAGCTTCTGAGACACTTCACCTTGCTGTTAAAAGTGGCGAAGGGATAGTAGAGAAGGTCTATTGGCAATGGGACTTTCTGTAGGATAATTAATAGAGGTCTCCTAACCATTCTTTGTGCACCGTGTACATAAAATTGTATCGTCTGTATAATAATGTACAAAACCGAAAAGTATCTATGGGAAATTCATTTCATGTTAATCACAATAGACTATTACGGTTAAAAAATCATATTTGTTGCTAAACTTGCATTGCTATTTTAGCAAAAGGACCAACTTGATTGAAAATGCATCTTTCAGGGTCTAAATTGTATAATTTCATCTTTCAAGTACTAAATTGAGACATTTGTCACATTTCAAGGACCAAATCATCAAATTACTCCTTAAATATCTACGGATAATTGACTTTAATCTATTTATTTTTGGCAGATAGGTTGTATACCTAGGTTTTCTCTAGAATTAATTTATGAAGTATGAAACTCATTTACATTTTATTGCTACGGCAAAGCCTGCTTTAGATGATATGTAATGTTAGCAATAATCAGTTAACATACAATATTTTGATCTGTAATATTAGTAATCTATCCAATACATCTGCAGTTTGAATTGTATTAAACTATTAATATTTCTACAATGACATATATTAAGAAGCAAAAACCCGTGCGAACGCACGGGTCTTATGCTAGTTAACCATTAAAATTAGGGTTGGGTTGGGTCAAACCCATAGTTTACCCAACCTTTGACCCAACTCAACCCAAATTTGCCCCAAAATTATGTAGTTTTATGGAGGCTGTGAATATGAATTTCACAACTTTTTGAAAAAATTACAAAATGCCCCCAAATAATTTCAAAATTTATAAAAACTTCCCTGAACCATAATATTTGAGGACTAAAATGAAAATTATAAAAAAAAAATTGGTTCAAAATGTAATTTTTAAAATATTGGAAAAAGGACAAAATTACAATTTAGTCCTAAGTCTGGAGAATGAGCAAATTTTAATCCTGCAAAACTGTGCGTTTCGTAAAAGGAAGATGAACTTAACAAATTTTAGCAAAAATTAAAGAATGCCACCAAATATTTTCAACATTTACAAAAATGTTCCTGGATCATGATATTTGAGCACTAAAATGAAAATTACAAATAACTTTTTGGGTCAAAATGTAATTTCAAGAATAGTAAAAATGTGGAAATTGCTTATCAGTCCAAAATTTGAAAAAAAATACCATTTCATCCTAAATCTGAATAATTTAAAAATTATTCTTATGAATTTTTTTACAAATTAAATAATCAATCTTTAATTTTATCAAATAATTTACTTATTCAACAAATTAAATAATATAAATATGCTAAGATGAGTTAATGGGTTGGGTTGGATCAATCCTTTATTTTATGGGTCATGACCCACCCATGACCCATTTAACAAATATAAATGGGTCATTAACCCATTTATGACTCACTCATTTAGAATCTAACCCAACCATTTGTCACCCCTAAAGTCAACAATACCAAACTTTGTACCGAAGTTTAACATAAGAGCGACAATTTAGGCTCGAAGCACAATGGACAAGAAAGAATCATTAGTTATTAGCTTTCAGTCTCGAATTGCATTTTGAAATCATTTTCTTGCATGAATTTTGGATTTGTCTCAACCACGATTTCGCCCTGAAAATTTCATCTCAATCTCTACGTAAATTTCGCTCAAATTTCCTCTTCGAGATCCTCACTTATGCATTATGATTGCGCTTATGAAGAGAGGAAGAAGAAGGTGCAATTAAATGTTGTCGGGCTAGAGGGCTAAAGCCTTTTGTTTTTTTGTAAGAAGCTAAAAACATTTGGGAGGGTGATATTACTTTTGATAGAATAGGCTTGGGTTTGTTAGTAACACCAAGATTGATTATAATTTTCATCCTGTAGAAATGATGGGTTGTACTGTGATTTGTTTTTCTAGTTTAATAATGTTTACAAATTATTTTTCTGTTGTATTATTAGATTGTAGTAGTTTGACTGATGATTGTAAATGTTATTTAGCTTTTCTCTAATACAATATTCTTAAAAAATTAACTCCCATCCCTCCACTAAATATGGACTACTAATATTAGATAAAATCAATGTTGTTTGATAATATTAATAACATATGGAATAAATTATTGTTTAATTAATTAGTAAAGTATGGTGTGTGTTATTATATCGCGCGTATAACGTTATATAATACAATTTAATAACAATTTTTGTAGTGTTTGTATGTTCATCCTTTATCAAATTAGAAGCGACGAGAACCAATCACTCGTTTATTTTTTTGGCCTGAAGAACCAATCACTCTTTGTGGATAGAAAATTAAAAGGTTACAATCACACCAAATATGTCTACCACGTGCGGAAACATATAACATCTAGCCCTAGGTATGCGTTGTTTAGTTTTGTATTAATTTAATGGTCAAAGTCTTAAATTGGTTCCTAATGTATGATTTAGATTTTAAATTAGTCCCTTATCTTTCATTTGTTTCAGATTGGTCCTAAATGTTTCTATGATGTTTCAAATTGATCTAAATCGATAAAGATATGAGATTAAGTGTTTGTTAGATGTTGAGATGAGATGATGTTGTAATGGGATGAGATGAAATGATGTATTGGTGTTTGGATGATTTGAGAGAAAATGATGTTAAATAGGGTGTGAAATTATGTAAAAGGGTATATAATGACTGTGGTTAGTTGAAATAGGTTTATGGATTTTTTTAATTTGTATAGGGGTATAAATGGTAAGAAATAATGAAATGAGATGGAGATAATAAGATGAGATGATAGGTGTTTGGTTGTGGGTTTGAGTGGAATGATATTGAGATGAGATGATATTGGAAAGCGTGAGGATGAGATATTTTTGGATGAAGGGTTTAGGGTCCATCTCATTGGATGAGATGATGGACCAAATGAAAATAATATTAAAATTATTTTAAGATTACAATTTGGTCCATAAATTTGAATCGGTCCAATTAATCGATCCCTAACATGTGTAAATGATAACTCGGGGTCGTAGAAAATCCCATCTATCAATAATCGGGTCTATTTATGAAATTCAACGACCAAAAAGTAATAAACAATAGTTTGGGGACTAGAATGAAAATAACATGAAAATTATTGTAAACATACAATTTGGTCCACAACTTACAACGATCCAATGAATCGGTCCATAACTAATCTCGTAGTTTGATAAACAAAATAAGACCAGAAATAGTTTTATTACTGAAACAAAACTAATCTCATAGTTTAATGATCAGACTAGCAACAATGCCAACAAATGGGAAGATAAAAAATTATTTTAACTCCTTTTAATTTTTACACAAAACTTCATAAAATATATTGGAAAAAAATATGGATTGAATTGTATAATAGTAAAAAACATATAGGAATGTTGCAGTTTGGACTAAAAAATATAACAAATATTTTGCAGACCAAAATGCAACTCATCTCGTAATTTGACTAAAAAATATAACCATAAATAGTTTTACGACCGAAACAAATAGAAGAACATTGAGACAATAAAAAACAAAACAACATTGCAATTTTTTGGCTACCCATGATTTGAACCAAAAAAAGTAACTGACACGTGGAAACTTGTGTATTTTCCCAACAAAAAAATAAGTGTTATTTCTCCATTATCCACAACGTATAATCATCGGATGATTTTGGACATGAATATAGAACAAAAAATAGTTTGAGGACAAAAATGAAACTAATTGCATAGTTTGAGGAAAAGAATCTAAACAAAAAATAGTTTTAGGAGCCAAGGAACTGAGCTCATAGTTTGAGAATCAAAATGCTTATAAATGGAAGAGAATATTGTAACGAGAATAAAAGAAGATTGTAACTTAAAAAATAATTTAAGGATTTAATTGTATATTTTACTCAAAACAAATAGAAGAATATTGGGACTAAAAAAATAACAACATTGCAAATGAACAAAAATAATTTTTGTTTAATTAAGTTAATATA
>QANZ01008983.1:146277-162388 GCA_003254925.1 Chamaecrista fasciculata
CGTACTTAGCCCTTATGGCTACCCTGCTACGGGCAACGTTAGACTAAGCCAAAGTCTGACAACTGCAACGCCGGAATAATGATGACCTCAGGTCTAAGGCGTCGTGACAGGCGTACAAGAGAGGCAAGCTGATGACTAAACCCATGCAGGACTCTCCGAGTCAGTCCAACAATTCGTAACCCCTTACGTAATTGCACCATGACTCTCATTCCAGCATCTTGTGCGTGCATCCCTATGCACTGAGGTCATGCTGATCTTAGTTCATTTTCGCTCCCACGAAAACAATCGATCAGGGACAGATTTAGATTAATTATCTCATAATTAATCACGGATGTAATCACTGTAAACATGCTAATAATGTGAAAACCATTAATTTATCTCTATAAATTAATACATATGTTCATAACATATATAAAAGAGGATTGGCCCTAGGGCACAATTCCTAACAGACTCCCACTTGCACTAGGGTACAATCATCAACCTAGCTGTTCCTACTCCTAGGTACACTGATCAATGCGTCTAATCCCCATCGACGATACATGTCTCTCATGTATGACCCTTGCAAGCGGCTTTGTCAGAGGATCAGCAACATTATCCTCGTCTGCTACTTTGCAAATCTTCACATTACCTCTGTCAATCATCTCCCTGACGAGGTGAAAACGTCTGAGTATATGTTTGGTCCTCTGGTGGGACCGTGGCTCCTTGGCTTGCGCAATAGCTCCACTATTGTCGTAATACAGGGTAATGGGATCAGAGATGGTCGGAACCACACCAAGCTCGGAGATGAACTTTCTAATCCACACAGCCTCCTTTGCCGCATCCAATGCTGCAATATACTCGGACTCCGTTGTAGAATCGGCAATTGTGCTCTGCTTGGAACTCTTCCAACTCACGCTGCCACCGTTCAGGAGAAACACATATCCTGACTGCGTTTTGAAGTCATCTTGGTCGGTTTGGAAACTAGCGTCTGTGTAACCCCTTACAAATAGCTCTTCATCAGTTCCACCGTAAACCAAGAACTCATCCTTAGTCCTTCTTAAGTACTTAAGGATATTCTTGACAGCGATCCAATGATCCTCACCAGGGTCTTGTTGGAATCGGCTTGTCATACTCAGGGCAAACGACACATCAGGTCGAGTACATAGCATGGCATACATGATGGATCCTATGGCCGAGGCATAGGGGATCCCACTCATGCGACCTCGCTCAACAAGTGTCCTCGGACACTGTTTCTTGCTTAGGGTCAGCCCATGATTCATCGGAATGAATCCCTTCTTGGAATCTTGCATACTGAACCTCTTCAGTACCTTATCCAAGTACGTGCTTTGACTCAACCCAAGAAGCCTACGAGATCTATCCCTATAGATCTTGATTCCTAGAATATAGGCGGCTTCTCCTAGGTCCTTCATTGAGAAGGATTTTCCCAACCAAGATTTTACAATCTCTAAAGTTGAGATATCATTCCCAATGAGTAGTATGTCATCGACATACAGTACCAAGAACACAATCGTGCTCCCACTAACCTTCTTGTAAACACAAGGTTCGTCAGGGTTTTGTAGGAAGCCAAACTCTTTGACGACCTCATCAAAACGATGATTCCAACTCCTGGATGCTTGCTTCAATCCATAAATGGATCTCTGAAGCTTGCACACCTTGTCTGGTGCCTCAGGACATTCAAACCCCTCGGGTTGTATCATATACACATCCTCGGGCAGCCTTCCGTTAAGGAATGCTGTTTTGACATCCATCTGCCATATCTCATAGTCATAATATGCAGCTATGGCAAGGAGGATCCTAATGGATTTTGCCATTGCAACAGGCGAAAACGTTTCGTCATAGTCTATACCATGACGTTGCGTAAATCCCTTTGCAACTAGCCTCGCCTTGAAGACGGTGACGTTGCCGTCCATGTCGGTTTTCTCCTTGAAAACCCACTTGCACCCTACGGGTTTTACCCCTTCAGGTGGAGTGACCAAGTTCCAAACTTGGTTGTCGTACATGGACTGCATCTCAGCCTTCATGGCTTCAACCCATTTTTCTGAGTTGGGATCTACGATGGCCTCTTGATAGGTGGTGGGTTCACCACGCTCCGTGAGCAACACATCCTTGTTTTCAGTCACGAGAAATCCATAGTATCTCTCTGGCTGGAAACGTGTTCTATCAGACCTTCGTGGTCCTTGTGTTTGTGGAGGAGCTTCCACAACCTCTTGTGGAACTTCTCCAGTTTCCGTCTGCGCCTCTGGCGTGTCTTGTGGAGCTTGAACTTCTTCAAGCTCTATCTTACTCCCACTGTTTCTCTTGGAAACAAGGTCCTTCTCTAAGAAGAATCCATTCCTGACCACAAACACTTTGTTGTCAGTTGGGCAGTAGACGTAATACCCTTTCGTCTCTTTAGGGTATCCCACAAATAGACACTTGAGGGATTTGGGAGACAGTTTATCGTTAGGCTGTTGCTT
The DNA here is from genome assembly GCA_003254925.1 of Chamaecrista fasciculata. Taxonomy (NCBI): domain Eukaryota; kingdom Viridiplantae; phylum Streptophyta; class Magnoliopsida; order Fabales; family Fabaceae; genus Chamaecrista; species Chamaecrista fasciculata. Next base: position 148,734 of record QANZ01008983.1, read on the forward strand.
AACATAAACCTCACATCCCCAAACCTTGAGGTAAGACAAATCGGGACTCTTCCCTTTCCATATCTCATATGGTGTCTTCTCAACGGATTTAGACGGAACACGGTTAAGTGTGAACGCGGCAGCTTCTAAAGCATACCCCCAGAAGGATGGCGGAAGATCGGTCTGACTCATCATAGATCGAACCATATCCAATAGGGTTCGATTCCTCCTCTCAGACACACCATTCCACTGTGGTGTTCCAGGGGGAGTCAGTTGTGAAACTATTCCACAACTACTAAGATGATCAGTGAATTCTTGACTCAAATATTCGCCTCCTCGATCAGATCGAAGGATCTTTATTTTCTTGTCAAGTTGGTTCTCAACTTCATTTTGAAATCTTTTGAACATTTCAAAAGACTCTGACTTGTGCTTCATTAAGTAGATATACCCATATCTACTGAAGTCGTCAGTGAACGTAATGAAGTAGGAGTAACCACCTCTGGCCTGGACACTCATGGGTCCACATACATCACTATGTATGATTCCCAATAGGTCAGATGCCCTCTCACTTTGTCCAGTGAAAGGCGCTTTTGTCATCTTGCCAAGTAAACAGGATTCGCAAGCATCATATGATTCAAAATCAAATGATCTTAGAAGTCCATCTCTATGGAGCTTCTCAAGGCGTCTCTCGTTTATATGACCAAGGCGACAGTGCCAAAGGTACGTAGGATTAGGTTCGCCAACCTTAGTCCTTTTGGTATCAATGTTATAGATATTATTATGTCTTTGTTTCAATTCTAAGATATAGTGGTTATCATGCAGATCTCCATAAGCATATAACACATCATCTTTATAAATTGAACACTTTCCATTACCATTCACACAAATAAAACCTTCCTTATCCAAATAAGAAAGTGATATAATGTTTGAACTTAAACATGGAACGTAATAACAATTATTCAAAGACAAAATAAGCCCAGTGGGCAAAACAAGCTCGTATGTCCCTACAGCAACAGCAGCAACCCTTGCTCCATTGCCCACACGTAGGTCCACCTCGCCTCTGCTTAGATTTCTACTTCTTCTCAACCCCTGCACATTAGTACATATGTGAGAACCACAAGCAGTATCCAATACCCAAGTGGTAGGAGTAGACAAGTGAACGCCTATAACAAAGATACCTGAAGTAGAAGCCTCATTCTTCTTCTTCTTCTTCAGATCTTCCATGTACAGCTTACAATTTCTTCTTCAGTGACCCGACTTCTGGCAGAAGAAACAAACTGCATCCTTAGAGGTCTTTGCCTTCTTGGCAGGAGGTGGGTTAGGTTTTGCTGCAGGCTTGGTCCCACCAACCTCAGCATCCCCTTTCCTCTTTCCTTTGCCCTTCCCCTTTCCCTTGTTCTGAACTAACAAGACAGTGCTAGGCGCCTTCTTAATAGATGCCTCAGCAGTCTTCAGCATCCCATGCAGTTCAGACACTGATTTCTCCATGCCATTCATGTTGAAGTATAAGACGAACTGGTCATAACTTCTGGGCAGCGAATGCAGGATCAAATCCGTCGCTAGCTCTGGGAAAACGGGAAATCCCAGCCTAGCAAGGTGATCTATGTGCCCCTGCATCTTCAAGACGTGGGCACTCACACATCCACTTTCTGCCATCTTGCAAGAGTAAAGAGCTTTTGAAGTCTCAAACCTCTCTTGCCTTGCCTGTACTTGGAACATTTCCTTGAGATGTGTTATCATCTCATATGCCCCTTTGTTCTCCAAGTTATCCTGAATCTCGGGAACCATGGTAACGAGCATAAGACAGGCAACGTCCACAGAGTCATTCTGATGCTTCTCATAAGCATCTTTCTGAGCTCTTAGAGCATTAGCAGCAGGCTGTTCAAGGATGGGGTTGTCTAGGACATAGAGCTTTCTCTCCTGGGTGAGAACAATTCTCACATTTCGGTACCAGTCGAGAAAGTTAGTCCCAGTCAGTTTGTCCTTCTCAAGGACAGATCGCAGTGATAGTGATGAAACGTTTGTGGCCATTTAATTCTAAAATTGAGATATGCAAAGTTTGATTAGCAGGAAAATAAAATATATCCACCATTTTATAAAACCCAGTAAAATTTATTATCAGTGGCTAAGACCCATATTTAACTAAAGTCTACCGTCGCGGAGGGCGATCATGCATCCTTTAGCTATTTAGGTAGGTAACTCCTTACCAATCACATCTCTATGTGACTCTTAGATCTTTATGGGACTGTATCATCATATGAGACGGCATGTTTATCCCATCTAATGCCTTGAGGCACAAAACCGTTTTGATAGCCCCATTAAGTCACACAATAAAACTTGTGAATGGCAAGGCCCAAACGACGAGGCCGAAGCCCAGCCCCATATCATCAACGGCGTCACTTAAACAAGATTTCAATGGGCGTCGAACTGAAAACCCCCATTCACCCGTTTCTCCTCGAGGTCAAGGCAGATACGTGTCGCTGAGGGCGATCACCGATCCATGATGAACAAGATTTCAACAGGGTGTTTTATTGATGGCATTAAAACTTAAGATTTTCTAAAAGGGTTTGATTTTTTTTTGAAAAGGTTCCGTTTTGTTAGTTTAATTTTAAAACTCCTTTTAAAATTAAACGAGTCATGCCACATGTTTATTCCCCAAGTGTATCACATACACATAAACATGTGCACGGATCTTGCGTCATATGCAAAATCCCATGCTCGTATCGCATACGAATTTATTGCGCCAAAGCGGGGTAAATAGCATGTTAAAATCGCGTCCTAAACATACATCTAGCGCTTTGTATCACATACAAACTAAATGTAAAAACAAACATACATCGTGTTTAGATATGGCCCTCCTATCCTAACAATTCTCCCAAGCCAATGAGAGAATTTTTCTAAAAAGAAAACGTAAAATTACAAGAGAGTAAACCCCAGTTACATTGAGGTATAAACTAAAAAGTAAAATTACATCGGATAGAGGGAGATGACACGCAGGCCGTATACACCAAAAACCTAGAGCCATATCCAACACCACACAATTACATATATGAACAATTCATACAATTATGTCAAACATGATATATATGCAACACATGCCAAAAACGATTTTTGTATTGTGTTTAAATTAGGATGTGCAATTTTAACATGCCTTTTTTCTTGAAATTAGGCCCATTATCAATAATTATAAAATTCAGGAATCAAATTCCAAAATTTTAATTATTGACCCAAAAATTTTAAAATTCATAATTTTATTAAATTTTCAGTCACCCACATAATATTATGATTAAAACACTTTTAACCATAATTATATAGGAATTTCGACTTTGGCTAAACTTGCAAGAAAAATTTCCAAATCGATCATATTGATTTCTTTATGTATCACATACATAAATTTGCACCTTTTCTTGTAGATTCAATTTTAAGAAAAATGTTCGGTGGATTTTTCGTAAAACCAAAACGTGATTGAAATAGGTAAAAACACGCCAAGCATACATCACATGTACACAAAATATGATTTTAAATCCAGGACTAGCGTGGCTCTGATACCACTGTTGGGAAATCCCCGGGGAAAACACGCAGCGGAAGCAAAACTGTAAATAAAAAAAATTTGCGCTCCTCAAGAAAATCCAACCCTGAGATCCGCTAGTTGAATTTAAAACCAGATATGAAAAGTTTTATACCTCAAGCTTTCAATCGGATGGTTGAACTTTGTGAGTCTAGAAGTCCGTTTGCACGTCCTTCCTCCACTTGTAATCCACACGAACAGTTTCCCGAACACGAGGTGCTAGCCTCCACGCTTCTTTCTCCAAAGAAACTCGGGATTGAATCTACAGCTTATGAACTCAGGAACTCCTTCTCTGAATTCCAGGAAAGGTGGCGCAATACAGAGTAGAAGACAGCAACAAAACCCCTTTTGTTCTTCTTCTCTCAAGAACCCTAGGAACCCACAACTTTCTATTTCTCTCCTAACCCCTTAGAAGAAAATCGACTTCTCTCTCTAGGAAGGTGGGTGGCGAAATTTCTCTCTCAACAAGGAGGAAAATCGACTTGCCTTAGCAAACTTAGGGTTTTTCACAATTATGCATGAATCATCTGAGCTAGGCGACTTGTAGCTTTATAATTACCAAAATTATGGTAATTTTATAAATATAAAATCATGATATTACAATAATATCATATCTTTAAGACTTGAATATCTAATTAAAATATTACCATAATATTTTAATTCAAATTCAAATCCCTAACTCATAGAATCAAATTGAAGATCAAATCTTCCAATGGGACCCACATGAGATAGGCGCCTAGTTTGCTTAATTATTGGGAATTTTATAAATCAAAAATAACTCCTAACTTTTAGGAAGTTATAACCAACTTATTTTATCCCAATGTTTTTGAATTAAAATATTACAATAATATCTTTAATTCAAAATTTGAATTCTGAATTTAAATTCTTTATTGAATTAAAATATTACCCCAATATCTTAATTCAAATCTTGAATCTCAAATTCAAATTCAAACTCATGACTTAAATTAATAAAACATTTTTATTAATTAAATCATCTATAAATGAGGCGCCACCCTCTATGCCAATATTAGGGAATTTTATAAATCAATAATCTCCTAACTTTTAGGAATTATTTGATTTATTATTCCTAATATTTAAATTGTAAATAATTAATCTCTATTAATCATTTAACAATTATTTAAACTGTAGAAAATTTAAGACAAGACATAATGTCCCAGACATTTCCTCTGTGTCTTAAATTAGGCCACGGAGTGACCCACGAATTACCCTAATTCGTGTCCCTTATAAAGTGTGTTCTAATCCTGCTCGTGTGTGACCCAGCAGGCCCCACGTGAAGTTGGCAGTAGGTCATCCCTATGTCCTACAAGTCGTGAGCGGACTCTAGCAAGCCATCGCGACTACCCAAAACACGTGAGTTGATCGATCGTTACCAGAACCGATTTTAACCTTCGTACCTCCTAGGCACCGACCCTATTGTTCTGCGATATCTTGGTCATGGATCAGGCACGGGAAAGTCATCCATGATCCAAACCTTTACTTTCTCGATCTCCTTGAGTAAGTCCCAATATCTAGCATGGCCATGCATTTTCTGGACAGACTCATCGAGGGCGCCAGTAAGATATCTCCCAATTTAATGGGGAACAAAATCCCAATTTTGGTCAGTCCACATTCCTCAGCACGGCAATCAACCAAACCCGTACTTAGCCCTTATGGCTACCCTGCTACGGGCAACGTTAGACTAAGCCAAAGTCTGACAACTGCAACGCCGGAATAATGATGACCTCAGGTCTAAGGCGTCGTGACAGGCGTACAAGAGAGGCAAGCTGATGACTAAACCCATGCAGGACTCTCCGGGTCAGTCCAGCAACTCGTAACCCCTTACGTAATTGCACCATGACTCTCATTCCAGCATCTAGTGCGTGCATCCCTATGCACTGAGGTCATGCTGATCTTAGTTCATTTTCGCTCCCACGAAAACAATCGATCAGGGACAGATTTAGATTAATTATCTTATAATTAATCATGGACGTAATCACAGTAAACATGCTAATAATGTGAAAACCATTAATTTATCTCTATAAATTAATCCATATGTTCATAAGATATATAAAAGAGGATTGGCCCTAGGGCACAATTCCTAACAACAGCTACTTAAGCAGATCAGATATTCAAACAGATTGCTAATGAAAGAAAACTAATCCTTAACTCAAAAGATAAATGCGGAATATAAAGGAGAGATGATAAGGAATAATGACACAACAGATTTATACAGGTTCAGAATAAGATACTATTCCTCAACAAAGGATTTTCTCTTAAGCCTATGTCCAGTCCCCAAACACAAAGTAAGTGATTTTATATTATTGTTGGGCAAACTAACGAAATTACAATTGGCACTCAACCACTCACGGATCACCACTAGGGTTTCATACTTTTACAGTTTCCCAAACCACTCACGGGTAACAATAAGGTTCCTCACAACAACTCCTCTTATAGTGCAACCACACAGCAATGGCTTTTTTCAAGCTTTCAAATTCTTCAGCTTATATAGTAGAGCAGCTTCAGTAGCTTGATAAGGAATCTTTCTTCAGACTTGAATACCCCAACGGCTAGGAACAGTAGGATCTTCAAGATATCTGATTTGTCTTAGCCTTCTTCATAGTCTTAATGGCAATCCCAGGTTGGTCATATGATATTTATGAAATATAGACGTTGAGCAGCAATAAGCAGAGTCCGAATATGAAAATTTTAAAACTTTCCTTGTAAGAGTTCCTTGACCCGCGGATTAGGAACAATTAGCATAATTCTTTCCAAATATAGATTTATGATCAAAGAAATCTCAGAGTTATTCCTATTCCTTAAAAATCTGAATGATATTATCAGATATTTACTCAATCATGGTCTCTCAATTAAGCGATAATATTTAGAGCAATATTCCGAGACTTAATATGATCTTTCAATTAAACTTTATAATTTAAGATAATACATCGTGACTAGCCAATATTTTAACATTTATAACTGAGAATTTTTGGCAATTATCAAAACACATCATGTGATAAAAATTAATTTAATTATAACAAAATAATTAATATAACGCCAGCCTAAGAATTATTTTACGTTCTAGCGCTTAATTAAATATAAATTAAACCTATACAAAATTTATCCCAACAAGCTCCCCCTTTTTGATAATGGCAAAAATTCGAACAAGTTTGCATATCAAAAGGTTGAGGTCATAAGGGATCAGAGCACAAAGGCAAAAACAAACAAAAGAAAACAAAAACAGATTATGTCTTGAAACCAGTCTTATAGATAGGTTCTTTAAACTAATCCTATAGACTAATCCTACGTGATAAAACTTGAGGATTTCTCCCCCTATCAAAAACAAAATATGCATACATATAAAGTAATTACAAAGCATATTTACGGAGCATATAAAATAAAATAAAAACTATAAAAACCAGTGTCAAAGAAATACCTTGAGTAAGGATAGAGCTATAAAGCACAAATAAAACATATTTACAGATCATCAGGAATAACTATCAGGATCAGAGCATAATAGCTATTAGGATCAGAGCATATAAGAACATATAGATCAAAAATAATCGGAGCATAAATCAATCAAAAACAAATCAAACTTGACTTGATTCTTTCTCACTCAGGGAAACCAATAGCGAACTTGGTTCTTTATCTTTCTCCCCTATTGACATAATCAAAAAGGGTTCCTGCAAGACATATTAGCACAGAGCATATACAGATATAGTTCGCAGGAGAGATATAAAACTTAAGCATTAATAAGATAATGAGCCTAAGGGCTCTCAAATATCCAGAACATAAAACCAAGGTTCAGAGCATAAAAATTTAAAAGATTATCTGATACAATCATCCAAAATAAAACTTAAACAAATAAAACAGAAAACATGAAAACATGAGGTGGAATGCATGAGGAATGATGTTAAGGATGGATGAGTGGTAATGGATAGAGGATGGATTGAGGATGCCTTATTGTGGTCGAGGACGAATGGTTTGTAATGTAACAGCGAAGATTGGTGAGACTTGGGCAGTAGATGGAGAGGCTTGAGTTTTAGTGGAGGTACGAGGTGGAGATGGTTTAACTAGAATAGTGAGGTTTACGTTCCTCAGAAGGTTGTTCATCATCTTCCTCGATATCAGTTGGTTCATCATCATAGATACTCTCAAGCTTGTTCCACATCTTCTTTGCTGTTCTACAAGCTGATAATTGACTGAGTTCAGTATCTTCCATAGCACAACACATGTAGTACATTGCTTTAGTATTCAGCTCATGCTTCTTGCAATCATCAACACTCCATTCTTCTTCAGGTATAACAATCAGACGTTCATCTTCCACTCTGGTGATCGGACACGGTCCGTCTCTCATGATCTTCCATATCGCAAAATTTGATGACTCAACAAAGATTTGCATTTTCCACTTCCATGTCATGTAGCTGGTGCCATCAAATAGTGGAGGAACATTTAAGGGGTATCCTTATCTTCTTGGTGTTGGTGGTGTATGGAATACTCGCACCATTTTGGTAGTTTTAGGTAAGATGAGAGAATAGGTAGGTGGGTGTAGGAAGGTGTAGGAGGGTTACTTGGTTTGGTGGTTAGTGAAGGATGTTGAGCGATGGATGATGTGAGATGCAAATGATCATGATGAACACGTAATTTATAAAGAGTTGTGGAGAAAATTGAATGAGGAAAAGTTTGTGAATAAGGAAATAAAGATACAAGATTGATCTTGATTATCAATTTCTTAGAAACAAAAGCTTCCTTTTTCGAAGAAATCCTTCTCTTTAATGCATACAATCAATCACATATAAGATTATAAATCAGCTATTCATGTATAATCACTAATCAGCAAGCTAATCAATCACAGATTCATGTGATAATCCAATCACACAATCACTTATAATATAGTCTGAGATATATTCTTATTAACACATCATTATGCAATCAAATATCATAATCATGAATTACACAATCATACATAATTACTGATCACATCGTCTAGAACACATGCTCACTAGACTCACAGCCATGTATACATATTCTTGAAACAAGCAATAACTTTATCACTCACTAATATCACATTCATCACATAAGGTGTATACTCCTGCAAAACTTTCAATCATACGAACAAAATTAAATTCACATTCAATCATGCATTTTACAATTTATCAAAAATAAAACAACACATAACAATTAAACTTCAGACAAAATAAAATAAAGTCACATGCAATCATAAAAAAAAAATAAATCACATAAGAACAAATATCACACATTTAGGTCATGCATACTAAAAATAAATTCAGCACAAAAATAAAAAACAAACAAACAATCAAACAATCAGAGCAAAAATTAATTTAAATAAATACATGTTACCGTTACTAAACACACAGTTCATGAGGATCTGTTTTCAGATATCTTCAAGCATTCCTAACTCTCTTCTTATTCTGAAGAAGCTTTCACTTGGCAAAGGCTTTATCAATATGTCCGCCAATTGATTTTCAGTGGGAACGAATTCTAGCTCAATGTTTCCTTTGAGAACATGATCTCTTAGGAAATGATGTCTGATCTCAATGTGTTTGGTCTTTGAATGTGGTACAGGATTCCGTGAAAGGTTGATAGTGCTTGTGTTGTCACACTTGATAGGAACCTTCTCAAAATTTAGACCAAAATCTCTGAGTTGTTGTATCATCCATAGGATTTGTGCACAACAACTTCCAACAGAGATGTATTCAGCTTCATCTGTTGATAGAGCAACTGATGTTTGCTTTTTACTAAACCAGGATATCAAACAATGTCCGAGGAACTGACGAGTTCCTGAGGTAGTCTTTCTGTCCAGCTTACATCCAGCAAAGTCAGCATCAGAATAACCCAATAAATCACAGTTATTCTCCTTAGGATACCATAAGCCATATTTCTCAGTTCCTGCAAGGTACTTAAGAGTTCTCTTCACAGCTGTTAGATGAGATTCCTTAGGATCACTTTGGAATCTTGCACATAAGCACACAGAGAACATAATATCTGGTCTACTTGCAGTAAGATATAACAAAGAACCAATCATACCTCGATATACCTTTTGATCAACACTTTTATCTTGAGGATCTCTATTGAGTTTGATTGAGGAACTCATAGGAGTAGATGCTTCTTTAGCATTTGTCATACCATATTTCTTCAGGAGTTCCTTGGTGTACTTTGTCTGAGATATAAATATGCCTTCCTTACTTTGCTTTACTTGAAGTCCAAGGAAGAAACTCATTTCTTCCATCATGCTCATCTTGAACTCATTGGTCATAACTTTTGAAAATTCCTTGCATAGAGACTCATTCGTCGATCCAAAAATAATGTCATCAACATAAATTTGCACAATCAATATATCATCTTTACTGTTCTTCACAAACAAGGTAGTATCAGTTGTTCCTTTAAGGAATCTCTTATCAGTTAGGAATCCACTTAATCTGTCATACCAAGCTCGAGGAGCTTGTTTCAGACCATACAGAGCTTTATGCAGTTTATAGACATGATTAGGTTTATCAGCAGTCTCAAATCCAGGGGTTTGATTAACATATACTAGCTCATTAATATATCCATTCAAAAATGCACTTTTCACATCCATTTGATACATCTTAAAATCTTTATAACATGCAACTGCAAGCAGCATACGAATGGATTCTAATCTTGCAACAGGAGCAAATGTCTCATCATAATCAATACCTTCAACTTGTGAATAACCTTGCGCAACTAACCTTGCTTTGTTCCTTACCACATTTCCTTGCTCATCCAGTTTGTTCCTAAAGACCCATTTTGTTCCTATGACTGATTGATCCTTAGGAGCTGAAACTAGGGTCCATACTTCATTTCTTTCAAACTGGTTCAACTCCTCTTGCATAGCAATGATCCATGAGTCATCTGTCAAGGCTTCATCGATGGCTTTGGGTTCAACTTGAGAAACAAACGCCATATGATTCATACTTCTGTTTGAGTGTGTTCTCACACCATCATTCAGGTCTCCTATGAGGAACTGTTGTGGATAGTTCCTTGAGCCTTTCCATTCACGTGGTATTTTTCTTAGTTCAGAGTTTTCTCCTTGTTTATCTTCTTGAGGAGCAATACCTGCATCAGGGTTAGTATCAAGAGAGGTAGAAGAGATTGAATCATTAACCTTATCAACTTCTTAAGACTGTTCCTTGCTAGGTTCCTGATCATTCTGAGCACCAGGAATTGTTTCAGAATCAGATTCTTCCTCATCTTCCTGATTTGCTTCCTTTTGAACTTCAGGAACTGTTTCATCGAACACAACGTGCATAGATTCTTCAATGGTTCTGTTTGCCTTGTTGTATACTCGATAAGCTTTGCTTTAGGAGGAATATCCCACAAATATTCCTTCATGAGTCCGTGAATCCAGCTTTCCAATATCTTCCTTATTGTTGATGAGAATGTAGCGCTTACACCCAAATGCATGAAAGTAACCAATGTTTGGTTTCCTTCCTTTCCATAACTCATATGGAGTCTTGTTCAGCACTGGCCTTATGATGCATCGGTTGATGATATAAGCAACTGTACTAACTGCTTCAGCCCAAAGGTTTTTAGCCACATCATTCTCACATAGCATAGTCCTTGCCATTTCCAGTAAGGATCTGTTCTTCCTTTCAGCAACTCCATTCTGTTGAGGAGTTCTTGGTGCAGAGAAATTATGTGTAATTCCATGTTCCTCGCAGAACTCTTGGAACTTGGCATTCTCAAATTCTCTACCATGATCACTCCTTATGCTTGTAATCAGGTACCTTTTCTCATTTTGTACTTGTAAATAGAAGGTCCTGAAGGAGTCAAAACAATCACTCTTGTTAGCTATGAAATAAACCCATGTGTACCTCGAGTAATCATCTACCAGCACATAGCCATACGATTTGCCACCAATGCTTTCAGTTCTCATTGGTCCGAAGAAGTCCATGTGAATGAGTTGTAGAGGCCTTGATGTTAATACATGTTCCTTCAGCTCAAAGGTGTTGGAGATTGTGCCCTAGGGCCAATCGTTTTATGTAAATATGTTGAGAACATATTATTAATTTATGGAAGATAAATTAATGTGTTATCATGTTATTAGCATGTTTACTATGATAACATCCATGATTAATTAAGAGATAATTAATCTAAATTTGTCCCTGGTCGATTATTTTTGTGGGATAACATCCATGATTAATTAAGAGATAATTAATCTAAACTTGGGGTGGTTCCGACCATTTCTGATCCCGTAACCCTGTATTGTGACAATAGTGGCGCTATTGCACAAGCCAAGGAGCCACGGTCCCACCAGAGGACCAAACATATACTCAGACGTTTTCACCTTGTCAGGGAGATGATTGACAGAGGTGATGTAAAGATATGCAAAGTAGCAGGCGAGGACAACGTTGCTGATCCTCTGACTAAACCTCTTGCATGGGTTATACATGAGCGACATGTATCGTCGATGGGGATTAGACACATTGATCAGTGAACCTAGAGTAGGAAGAACTAGATTAATGATTGTACCCTAGTGCAAGTGGGAGTCTGTTGGAGATTGTGCCCTAGGGCCAATCGTTTTATGTAAATATGTTGTGAACATATTATTAATTTATGGAAGATAAATTAATGTGTTATCATGTTATTAGCATGTTTACTATGATAACATCCATGATTAATTATGAGATAATTAATCTAAATTTGTCCCTGGTCGATTATTTTTGTGGGAACAAAAATGAACTAAGACCAGCATGACCTCGGTGCATGAGATGCATGCACTAGATGCTGGGACGAGAGTCATGGTGCAATTACGTAAGGTGGTTACGAGTTGCTGGACTGACCCGGAGAGTCCTGCATGGGTTTAGTCATCAGCTTGCCTCTCCTTGTACGCCTGTAGCGATGCCTTAGACCTGAGGTCATCATTATTCCGGCGTTGTAGTTGTCAGACTTTGGCTTAGTCTAACGCTGCCCGTAACAGGGTGGTTATAAGGGCTAAGTACGGGTGTGGTTGATTGCATTGCTGTGGAATATGGATTGGCCAAAATGGGATTTTGTCCCTCATTAGATGAGAGATATCTATCTGGCGCCCTCGATGAGTCTGTCTAGGAAAAAGAGTGGCCACTCAAGAATTGGGACTTACTCAGGGAATCGAGAAAGTTGTGGTTTGGATTATGGATGACCTTCCTGTGCCTAGTCCATGACCAAGATATCGTAGGACAATCGGATCTCTGACACGGAGGTACTGAGGTTAAGTCGTTTTAGTAAAAACGATAACTCACGTGTTTTGGGTAGTTGTGATGGCTTGCTAGAGTCCACTCACGACTTGTAGGTCATGGGGATGACCTGCTGCCAACTTCACGTGGGGCCTGCTGGGTCACACACGAGTAGGAACAGAACACCATTTGAAAGGGACACGAATTAGGGTTAATTCGTGGGTTACCCAGGTGACACGATTTGAGACACAGAGGAAATGTTTGAGACATTATGTCTTGTCTTAATTAATCTACAGATGACATATTTAGATTTGTTGGACAAATTTAAATATAAATAATTGTTTATATAATTAATGAGATTAATTATTTACAATTTAAATATTAGGAAAATAATTCAGATAATGTTCCTAAGAGTTATGAAATTATTGAATTATAAAATTCCTAAATATATATATGAGGGTGGCGCCTCTAAGGAAATTATTTGGATAAATTAAATAGTTTTGTTAATTCAAATAATAAGTTTGAATTCAAAAGATTTGATGGAGATTTCAAAAGATTTGAATTCAAAAGATTTGGTGAAGATCTCATCTCAGAATCTTTGGTGAATCAAAAATAAGGAACGTTTTTTATTTATAAAATTCCAAGGATAATAGGAGTGAGATGGCGCCATCTTGGTGGGTCCCATTGGGAGATTTGATCTCTCAATTTGATTCTCCAAGATTGCAATTTAAATTTAAATATAATATTAAGGTAATATTATAATTATAAATTCAAGTCTTAAAATAATTATATATCAGAATATCTTTATTTTAGGAATAATTAAATCACCAAATTTTAGTCTATATATATGAGTGCAAGTCGACTTGCACCAAAAAGTCTGACACAGGCAATTTTATGCAACCCTAATTTGGTTTTCC
>QANZ01008992.1:0-11437 GCA_003254925.1 Chamaecrista fasciculata
GTAATATATACTTTTGGAAAGAAACAATTATTTTTATGTTATTTCATGGGTTCAGTCTTGCTTATGCTTATCTGGTGAAGAAAAAACATATCCACAGAGTCTTTGGTCTGAGAGGCTAGACATATAAGTTAGGTTGAGGTTCATTCATAAATTTTGGGGCCTAAGGGAAGAAATTGAGCCTTGAACCTATAAAATATGAACCTTAGCCCATTACGTCTGGCCTAAGAAAGAAAAGACCTAAGCCCACAAAAGAAAGGCCTAAAGGAAGGAATAGGCTTCATCTCATTCTCATCAATTTATCCACGAGACATCATTTGGTTGACCATATTGAGTTTTTATTGTATGATCATTAGTTTATTTCGCCATAATGTGATGATTTGATCATCTTTGTTGAAAACTTCCCTTTCATGCTTCAATGGTCAAGTCACCATTTATGCCAATTTCCCAATTGATGAGTTTCCTTTATTCATTTGGTTTATTATTAATTTTTTTTAGATTCAATTTAATCTTATTTGTTGACGATTATTCTAACAAGATTTAAAAATGACCTGTAATAAATAACATACAGCTCAGTATTCATCGCATTCGAATTTGAAATGAGAGAAATATAGTCACATTTAGCTGTTGGGACCAAGAAGTGAAATTTTTGAAAACCTTGAAAGACCAAATTGAACCTATAAAAGTTAAAAGATTGGATTGCAAGTTTGCAACATACTCCAAAGATAAAGGACCAAAGTTATACATTAGCTTAATACTTCTAAATCCAACAACTACTTGAAATTATACCTTAACTAGTGACTTTATTTCGACATGTCTATTTTCTTGGATATGTATATTTTTTAAGATTTATTATTATTTTAAATATATTACTTTGTTATATTTTAAAATAATAAAAATTAAAAGTAATGACAAGTTAGTTAATTTTTTTATAGTCTTCTAGTTTTTTTTTAAGTTATTTTTTTAATTATCTTTTGCATTTTATATATAGTTATTTTTTTAATTATCCTTTGCATTTTATATATTGTAATATTATATGATTTTGAAAGATATATCTCACCCAGACTCATAGTTATTTAAAGTTCTATTTTTATCAATCAAATTGTTTTGAGATATGTATTCTTTTTTTTGAAATGAATATGAAACATAATTTGTTTATATACACATATCAATACATAATTTGGATGGTTGAGATTGACTATGGGTTCCAACTTGGAACCTGAAGAATCATAAGTAATTAAGCCGACTAAAATGTCAATGACAAGTTGCAAAAAACGACACCGTATGATCATGACAACTTTTATAATTTTTTGGTAAAAACCTCAAATTGGTGCTAAAGGTATAGGGTAACTTTCAGCTTGGTCCTAAATATTTCATTTGTTTCGAATTAATCTTACATATTTTTATAATTCTTTAAATTGGTTCCTAACCTACCTCTTGGATGCAACCTTGTAATATTCTTAAAAAGGAAGCCATCTTTCATGTATCTAGCAAAGCAAATAAAGTAATGTTTGCTCACTAAGTCGATCGCACAATAAGGAAGTATACATTATATGAACCAAATGTTTTTTTCAAATTTGAAAAAGAGCAAGAATTGAATAAATAGTTCGTTACTCTAATCTTGAATTCTTGATGGACCAAAAAAAAACTA
Organism: Chamaecrista fasciculata; assembly: GCA_003254925.1. NCBI lineage: Eukaryota > Viridiplantae > Streptophyta > Magnoliopsida > Fabales > Fabaceae > Chamaecrista > Chamaecrista fasciculata. The sequence goes on from QANZ01008992.1 coordinate 1,649, forward strand.
TGAACCCGGATGTATATGCATATATATATATATACATGTATACATATATAATTAGTACATGCAAAACAATTTATATCTGTGACAAGTTTACTTTTGAAGCTTAGAAAATTAAAATATATGATATATATAAGAGTATACTACAACTATAAGTTACATTATACACCAAAGAAGGAACAATCTTAATGGCGACTAAAAGGTCGAAAAAGAAAGTGAAAGAAGAAACTCATGAGGATTTGTAAGAAACAAAAAAAAAATGTAACGGTACTATGAATGTTGGAACTAATTAAGAAGGGAGTGTTGTTATTGATGAATTACTTGAAGTTGAAACAATAAAATTAGGGGGTGATGATCCATATGCCTATAGCCCCATATATAAGGGTCTTAAATACATTATTCTAGAATGATATATTTCATTTAACTATATTTGCTATTACTAATGTGATGATTAAGTACATATTTATCATCAAAACACTACCCTCTTGAAATAAAAATAATTATGTTTTAAAATAATCACTTTAAAGTAAGTAATTATTGGTATATAACTAGTCGATTTCCAATAGTTTTGCAATGATTTTAATTTTCAAATATATCAAAGAATAGACTTACCAGTAATTCAATTGATTAACTGGCCATATATATACAACTTCAACTTAGAAATAGATTTTACATTTATGAAAGAGACAACATGACTAGTGCTAAGAAGGTCGAACCCAATCAATTTTTGGACTCTCATAATAATGTTAATCTTGCCTTTTTTTTTCCTCAAACTTTCACTTTATGTACACTTTCAAACATTTTGAACTCTTTCTTCATTATATTCCCCATGCAACCTCAAGGATTAGATTTGTGGTCATAATTATCATTACCATCATCATCTTCGGAAACAAACTTACTCCAGAGCCAATGCGACTTCCATACTGTATTCATCTCTTCAATAGGGATGTTCTTTGTCTCCGGGAGGAATAGTGCAATGAAAATGGTCATTATGAAGACAAAGACGGCAAAAAAGAAAAAGAGGCCAAACTTCAAGTGACAAAGCATTGCAAGGAAAAGTTGAGCAATGACAAAGGTGAATAACATGTTGACAGCAACATTGGTAGCTTGTCCTGCAGATCGAATTTCGAGAGGACATATCTCACTAGGCACCAACCAACCTAAGGGTCCCCAAGACCAAGCAAATGCTGCAACGTATGCGCATATTAAGAACAAAAGGAAGTTGGCTTCCCCTTTGCTAAATGAACCTTCACCATTGATTCCAAATTTCAAAGCTATCATGACCCCCACCAAAATCTAAAACCAAATATAATAGTATTGCATTAATAACTAGTCACTCCAAAAGAAATATTTAATGTGAGTCATTAGATATTGAACATTAGAATATTATTCATATAATACCTGGCAAATAAACATTTGGATTCCACCTTCAAGGAACAAAATCCTTCTCCCAAACTTGTCAACAGAGAATATGGAAACCAACGTGGCCAACACATTGACACCACCACTAATAACTGCGGACATGAGAGCAGCATCATCACCGAAGCCAAGAGTTTTGAAAAGGACAGGTGCATAAAACATGATGACATTGATCCCCGTAAGTTGTTGGAAGAATGGAATCAAAGAGCAAAAAGTAAGTTGGGGCCTATATTTTGATTGAGATATATTTTTCCATGGGCGTGCCACTTGCTTAGCTGCTTCACTAGCATTAATGAGATCTTGGAGCTCTTCATCAACATTTTGGGTGCCACGAATCTTTTGTAACATTTTCTTAGCTTGATCATGATGCCCTCTTTCAATCATGGAGTTTGGTGTCTCACCCAGGAAAAGAGATCCGAAACATAGTAATAATGCAGGAACTGCTCCTAGACCTAGAGAAATCCTCCATCCATTTTGATGCTTTGCAGTCCAATAATTGATAAGGTTTGCAATCAAAATTCCAATTGTTATCATCATTTGGAATCCCATGTTGAGTGCTCCTCTAATATTTGTTGGAGCCATTTCAGATAAATACACGGGAACAGACTGTCAAGATAGAAAAATCAAAACAGATTAAGCTGTGCAACACCATAGAAGAAGCACTTGAAAAATGAGAACAATAATGTTTACTTACTTGATTACAATATCCCACACCAAACCCAAGCAATATACGACCAATAATGAGCATGCTGACGTTCACTGCAAAGCCATTCAACAATGCACCCACAAGGAAAAATGATCCACCTAGAAACATTGACGGTTTACGACCTAATTTTTTTGTGGTAATGGAAGCAAAGAAAGAAGCTACCAATGCTGCAAGGTATAAGGAAGATGTGAATAGTGTGAGGAGTTCGTTATCAAATTTGCAATATGTGTTCTCATGGCTAAGTCCATCCTTCATTTGTTTATACACGGTGGGGAAGAACTTGACCAAGAATGGGTCCATCGACGTTACTCCTCCTGTAATCCCTAGATCATAACCAAAGAGGAGACCTCCCATGGCAGCTACGAAGCAAGTAATTAACACAAAAGCTGTGACTTTCCCTTCATAATTTCTAGCTTTACTTTGATCAACAAAAGCTCCTCCTGCCATCTTTCAAATACGAATATCGCTTCGTGTACGTGAAACTAAATATACTTTTGTTTTCTTCTTTTAAACCCTTCTTCCTTTTTCTACATCTCAGTTAGTACCATGCATCGATTATATAGGATTTACAATTTTTTTATGATGAAATTTGTCTATTGGAAGAAGTTTCAACAAACAATATAGATTAATCCTAGAAAACAACATTAGGCCTTTTCAAACGTGTTAAATGATAATAATATCTTTAATTAGAAAGTTTTATCTACAGAGTATGGTGTTATTGTAATATCATATCAATGCATCCTATGAAATGATTAATTCTTTAACTAGTTTTGTTAGTAGATATTATAACAACCTTTAAAAATAACTATTTTGATATTTTTGAAATTTAGACAAGTAGACAACTGACTACAAGGATAACATTTCTATTGAACTAAATGACATCATACTTTCTATATTAGGTTTAGAGATGCAACTATATCCAAATCCCATTTTAATATGATACATAAATTACATCATCAATGAATTTATCAGCATAACACATGAAAATAATCATATAATTACAGAAAACATATAAATATATGGTTGACCAACAAAATGTTAAAATCCTTGGAAAAGGTAAAAAAAAATCTTTATTAGCTAATTAACTCTACAATATGGAAAACATGTGAGATTAATTTACTGAAACAAAGGGACTCTGTAATATATACTTTTGGAAAGAAACAATTATTTTTATGTTATTTGATGGGTTCAGTCTTGCTTATGCTTATCTGGTGAAAAAAAAACATATCCACAGAGTCTTTGGTCTGAGAGGCTAGACATATAAGTTAGGTTGAGGTTCATTCATAAATTTTGGGGCCTAAGGGAAGAAATTGAGCCTTGAACCTATAAAATATGAACCTTGGCCCATTAAGTCTGGCCTAAGAAAGGAAGGAATAGGCCTACAGAGTTCTGTGTTATTGTAATATATTATCTATGTATCCTATGAAATGATTAATTCTTTAACTAGTTTTGTTGTAGATATTAACAACCTCTAAAAAAATTATTTTGATATTTTTGAAATTTAGACAAGTAGAAAACTGACTACAACGGTTACATTTCTATTAAACTAAATGACATCATACTTTCCATATTAGGTTAGAGATGCACCTATATCCCAATCCCATGTTAATATGATACATAAGTTATATCATTAATGAATTTATCAGTATGATACTCATGAAAATAATTCTATAAGTACAGAAAACATATAATGTTGACCAACAAAATGTTAAAATCTTAGAAAAGGTAAAAAAAATCTTTGTTGGCTAATTAACTCTACACTATTGAAAACACGTGAGAGATTAATTTAGTGAAACAAAACCATAAACATTGGGTTTGTGTAATATATACTTTTGGAAAGAAATATTTTTTTAGGCAAAAGTATTAATTCTGCCCTCAAACTTTACACCAACTGTCAATTTCGTCTCCAATCTTTTTTTGCTGTCAATTTTGTTCCTAATGTTTCACATTTTGATTAACTTTATCCTTTGCTCTTACCTTAGCCCAATATTATCGACAGAATTTACGTGACTAATGATATATAATTTTAAATTAATAGAAAAAGAAATTCAAATCTTAACTCAGATTGAAAAACATGATATAGTCTGTCATTAATTTATTGAAAGAAATTAGTCAAAAGATAAAATTGACAGCTGGTGTAAAGTTTGTGGACGAAATTGACAGAGAAAAAATAGGGACAAAATTGACAATTAGTATAAAATTTGGAGACGAAATTAATACTTTTGCCATTATTTTTATTTTTATGTTATTTGATGGGTCACTTATGTGGTGATGAAAACATACCCATAGAGTCAGGGAAAAAAAAATTGGGGCCTAAGCAAGGAATTGGGGCTAATTGTACAATTGAACTTTAGCCCATTAAGTCTGGCTTAACAAAGAAAAGATTCAAGCCCACAAAAGAAAGGCCTAAAGGAAGGAAAAGGCTTCATCTCATTCTCATCAATTAGCCCATGAGACATTATTTGGTTGATCATATTGAGTATATATTGTGTGATCACTAGTTTATTTCGCCATAATGTGATGATTTGATAATTTTGTTGAAAACTTCACTTTTATGCTTCAATGATCAAGTCACCATTTATGCTAAATTTCCAATTGATGAGTTTCCTTTATTCATTTGGTTTTTTTTTTTTTGGTTGAATTTAATCCCATTTATCAACGAGTCTAACTAGATTAAAAAATGACTCAACATAAACATGTAGTTCACTATTCATCGCATTTGAATTTTTAATAAGAAAAATATAGCCACATTTATTTATTGGGACTAAAAAGTGAAACTTTTAAAAATCTTGAAGGATCTAATTGCAACTAAAAAGTTAAAAGATTGGATTGCAACATACTCTAAAGATAAATGACCAAAATTATACATTAGCTTAATACTTCTAAATCCAACAACTACTTGCAATTATACCTTAACCAGTGACTTTATTTGCACACGTCTATTTTTTTTTGGATATGTATATTTTTTAAGATTTTTAATTATTTTAAATAATATATTACTTTGTTATATTTTAAAATAATAAAAATTAAAAGTACTGACAAGTTAGTTATTTTTTTTTATAATTTTCTAGTTTTTTTAAGTTATTCTTTTTTAATTATCCTTTGCATTTTATATATTGTAATATTATATGATTTTGAATGATAAATCTCACCCAGACTCAAAGTTATTAAAAGTTCTACTTTTTATCAACTAAATTGTTTTGAGATTTGTATTCTTTTTCTAAATGAATATGAAACATAATTTATTTATATACACATATCAATACATAATTTAAATGGTTGAGATTCATTATGGGTTCCAACTTGGAACCTGAAGAATCATAAGTAAGCCGACTAAAATGTCAAAGACAAGTTGCAGAAAACGGCACCGTATGATTATGACAACTTTTGTAATTATTTTGGTCAAACCTCAAATTGGTGCTAAAGGTTTTGAATAAAATTCAAATTGGTCCTAAATATTTCACTTATTTCAGATTGGTCCTACATATTTTATAATTTTTAAAATTAGTCCCAAACCTACTTCTTGGACGCAATTTGATCTCATTTACTATAGTCTCAACTAGGAAGAAAAAAAACTCTTCAATAGATAATTAATAGTTTCAAACTCGTCGTATTTAGATTTGAAATGAGAGGAATATGATCAACTTCGTTCGTTTTGACTACGAAACAAACGATCCGCTTTTGAGATCTAATTTGACCTTGTTTAATTTGTTGACGACTCCAACTGAATAGATAAAATACTTGTCAAAAGTAACCTCATAGCTCTAGATTTGTCGCATTTGAATTTGAAATGAGAGATATATGATTAGTTTGATACCAATTTGAAAAATTATAGAAATATGTTAGAACAATATGAAATAAATAAAATATTTATGATCAATTTGAAATATATCCCATACATTTGGGACTAATTTGAGATCTTGATTTTTTTTTACCAATATCTTTTAGTAAAAATAAATTTAGTTGAGAGTTGAGACACTATTGAATATTGTATATAAACATTTTTTTTAGTGAAGATTTAAATTTATATTCTTGATTTGTTATGGGAGACTTTTCAATTACGTACTCCACTACTTCATGATTTTAGCTGACTTGCATATGCGTTGCTTAAAAAGCAAAGACTAGGGACTTTTTGCTTTAAATGCACCATAACTTGAATATCTTGTTCTTAATTAAATCCAACCATGTTACTCGGTTTGACTATACGTAATTTACATTAAATTATACTACCCACTCTCATTTATGAAGTTGTGCTTCTACATTTCAAGTTTTCAAACACTAGATTGAGTCAACTCTATATACAACACATGTTCAAGCTATAGGCTAGCGAGTAAGAAGCTGTTCACTATTATAATGGGAGAATTAAGGAATAATTTGAAATTTATGAAATTAAAGAGGAAGATAAAATTTTAAAGATGGAGACAAATATAAAGAAAAAAATAAAATAAAATAGAATTTTTGTCACTCCATCCTCATTAAAACATCCAAACACAAATATTATGTATTTTAGCTCTTTCACTCTAATCTATTTTCTTTCTAACACCTCTTTCAAATACACCCTAAAATACTTTATGTCGATATTAATTTATTAAATATAAATAAAATATGAATATTAAATAAAATAAATAGATAAGAATAATGATTATAGGCTCAAGTAGGTGAGGACTCCATTTAAGAGTGACCCACCACAAAATCAACCAAAGGAAAAGAGAAGACTAGAAAAAGTGCTTGGAGTTTATGTATTTTTCCAACTTGGATCATGTTATGTACTAAAACCCATTAAATTTTATGTCCTCCGTAAGTCTCGACGTGTTTATTTATAGCATTTGAAAACTCAATGATAAAATGGTCAAGTTTTTAGTTCCTTTGAATTTTCCGCAATGTAATTAAAATTGAGATATTGTGTATCCTAATGGATTAATTAAAAAGAAACATACGATAAATTGAATTGTAAGATGGAATGGAGAATCATAAAATTTTATTACACATTAGTTCGAAAGGTGGGGTTGAGTGATAACAGATTTTGAAGAAACCTATTATTTGATCTTTCTTTTTTCACAATTTTAACTATTTGGTCCCTGTATTTTTAAAATAAACTATTTAGTCCCTAAAAAATTACAAATGTCAACTCGTTAGTCCCGGTAGCATATCCCTGTTACTGACACTGATGACCTGGTTGTTAAATGCACATGTGACAAGTTAAATGCCACACATTTAACTATTTGGAACCACATAAGGTTTGAGATTTAAAAATGCTTTAATAGTTTATACCTTATGAAAAGCTTTACGTGTAATACAAATATTTGAGTGACTCAATTTTAGGCCAATATAATTGTGTTTGTTGGTCCGGTATGGTTGATTTAAGTGACTAGATTGCCAAAGTGGCATCTAACGGTGTCATGTAAGCATTTAACGTCCACGTCATCAAGTAATTTAATGGATTCTAACTAAGGGACTAAATAGCTGACGATTATGATAAATGAAAGATTAAGTAGTCTATTTCAATAAATAAGGAACCCAATTGTTGACTCAATAAAAAAAGAGAGACCAAATAGTAAGTTTCTCAAAGATTTTCTTCCCTTAATCAAGTGTTTGAAATGTTCAATACTTTAAGTATGACATACACTTACACGATAGATGAGAACCCCAACAAAAGGGGAAGAGAAGAAAGGAGGATGTTTGTAATCTGGTTACAGTTGTAATTATATATTGAACTTTTTAATATCAAATTAGGTTTCATTTGTGAAGAAACCAAATGTGAGGATGAACTACTAAAATTCATGTTTGGATTCAAAAGTCAATGTCATATCCTCAACTAGTTTTGTGACAGTTGGTTTTGTTTGACATTTTAGCACCCTCTTCACTTTTGTAGCCGCAAATCAATCAATTATTTCTATTTATATTTGGATTCAATAGCTGTCCCAAAAAAAAAAACTTTTTAAGTATATATAGACTACTTTTAATAATTTGACGATAAAGAAAGATATTTTGAAATAATTTTAATGAGAAAATCATTTATCAAATGTACATTACTTCTTCGACCTAATATTTTTCTTATATAGAATTTCATTTTTTTGAATGATGGTTTAAAGGCAACAAAAATTTACAATTATCCAAAGCTCTTGGGATGAGTTTAAATTATTAAAAAGATAAAAGAAAGTATGAAAGTTAACCTTTGATTTAGTTATTTTTTAATTTTGATTCAAATAAATTAAAATTTTCTTTCTTATCAATCTTCTTCTATTATGGAAAAACTGCAAAAAAGTTTTTATATGATATTTGTCCAAAATTCTACTGGGTATGATTAGCAACATAAACGGAGTATAGAGTGATGACTAAACCTCAAATTGAACAAAAAAAATCCCTAATAAAGTATCCAAATACTGATAATACCCAAAAAGGAAAAAAAACAAACTTTTGTCCATAAAAATATCTCGTGTAAAATAAATAGTAAAGTCTAGATAAAAAAAAAAGGTAAATTACACAGAAGGTCCCTGTGGTTTGACCCATTTTCAGAAAGGGTCATGTGATTTAAAAAGTGTAAAAAAAGGGCCTTGTGGTTTGGTTTGTCCAAAATTTGATAGAAATATTAGTTGAAATACTATTTTAGGACCACAAATATTAATTTTTATGCATTTGACTCCCAAATATATTATTAGGCCGAAGTCCTATGAAATAAGACCAAAATGTAAGAAAGAATAAAAAATTAGGACTTTAGTCAACTTCGCACAAAAAAAAAAGCACACACATACAAATTTATGCACACGGCTCATCTTCTTCTTTCTCTTCCTCTTCCTCTTCCTTCAACTCTGCCGCCGCTGCCCCCTCCACCGCCGCCGCCGCCGCCACCTCCGCGCCACCGTCAGGCCATTTTCTCTTTTCTCTTTGTCTTCTTCCTCCATTATGTCTTCAACTGATTCTTCAAGATGCTCAAAGAATCCCGCACAACTTTTGTACATCTCCGCCACCATCCCAACCTGACCGCCATGCTCCAATCCTTTCCCCGCCATTGATAGCGCTTCAGCCACCACCGTCGCCATCGTCGACAACGACGAATCTGGGCTTATGAACACAGATCCAACAACAGCGATTCCAGTGAGTAGAGGCCCCGCAATCGCTAAGGTTTTGTTGAGTTTAAACGCCAGATTCCCCAATCTATCGTAATCCTCAACGTCCTTCGTCTTCACAACTTCCATTACGTCCTTTGATTTTTTTCAAGGAATTGAGGAGGATGGTGAGAGAGTATCAGAAGAGAGAGGTAAGGGTGGGGATAGAGATGCTGACGGTGGAGCGAAGGTGGCGGTGGCGGTGGAGGGGGCGGCGCCGGCGGAGTTGAAGGAAGAGGAAGAGAAAGAAGAAGATGAGTCGTCTGGGTAAATGTGTGTCTGTGTTTTTTCTTGGTGCAAAGTTGACTAAAGTCTTAATTTTTTATTCTTTCTTACATTTTGGTCTTATTTCATAGGACTTCGGCCTAATAATATATTTGGGAGTTAAATGCATAAAAATTAATATTTATGGTCCTAAAATAGTATTTTAACCAATATTTCTGTCAAATGGACGAACCAAACCACCGGGCCCTTTTTTGACACTTTTAAAACTACGGGACCCTTTCTGAAAATGGGTCAAACCACAGGGACCTTTTGTGTAATTTACTAAAAAAAAAAAAAAAA
>QANZ01008992.1:11465-21672 GCA_003254925.1 Chamaecrista fasciculata
AAAAAAAAAAAAAAAAAACATGAATCATTTATGATAAGGGAAATACAAATTGACTCTAAATGATGATCTTATCTATTACCATTAAAAGTTTAAAACTTAATAAGCAAGCTGTAATCTATCATTTATATTTATTTAATTGACATTGATGTCTTTATTAGACCCTTCACTATACAACGTAGCCGTAAACACAGACCATTCATTCAGTGGCTCTAAGTAGTAGTAATAGTTTCAGCCTTCCTTCTGGGCTCCACATTTTTGCCTAATTTCTGCTAAATAATTGTGTCACTTTACAATCATACGAAGGCATTAATTTCTCAATAAATTATAGTGACTCACTTAATTTTGTAATCTAATGAAAAACATCATTGTTTTGTCGTCACTACTATAACATGAGTTTTCTCAAGGCTTTGATTAGACATTTGTCATTTGATATGGGTTTCGCATAATACTAGCAGAAATTTCCCTGAACTACTATTTTTTCATTTTTTGGGGACATAGCCTTGAACTTCAACTCAAAATTCAAAAAAGCTAAATTCTGGATAATTATCATTAATCAGACATCACATTGGTAACTATAAACTGTAGATACTAGTCACTGATTTTTTCCCAGTTTAGAATTTTATAGCAGGATTTCTGCAAGAAATTCATATTCAACAACACAAGTAAATGCAAGTGTCAGGATTTAACTAGAACAATGCATATATACCTACTTACCTAGTGTCCCATACTGCTATACATATATAGGCATAAGATGAATGATGATCATTACATTATAAACAGTGTATCTAATAATTTCTCATAGTTTTACAGTTCTTTGCTGGACTGCCACCGCATGACCAATTAATATGATGCTGATCGTAAGCATTACGCAGGCACTAGATCATATATCTATGCTGTCAAACTCCATAACCGACATTGCATATTTTTTTTTTCATACTTTAAGAAAACTTCTCTTAATATCTTGTTAATGACATGTGAGTATAGCCACATACCGTGATAACTTCAGATATTTGATGTTAATATTTCACTACATTTTATAATCATGACGATAAGATAGATTGGCTGAGTTAATTTTCTAATCTTCACAGCTCAACTTTCAATGTTTCTTTTCCAAATTCCTAATACTCCTTAAAAATCATTATTAAAATCGGATCAAATTGGACCGTTAAGATGGTCCAATTGGAGACATTAAACCATTCAGAAGATTGGACCATTTTAAACCAGACTAGTTCATTTTAAATCATTTTGAACCGTAATTCAAAACGATTTTCAAAAAACAGTTTGGATCACAATTTTTTTTATATATAAGAAACCTATTTTTGGCCTTTTTTAATCATCAAATGGCTCATTTCAAACTAATAGACCAAAAACAAAAACTTATTCTCTAATCAGATTGAAAGTTATATCTTACTAATAGTGACTTGTGATGAATCTTTTCATACTTAGTAGTTTATGCTTAGTTTGATTTGGTACTTATTGATGTTATGACTTAATGACTTATATGACTTATTGTCATTATACAATTATAACTTATATTTTATTAATTATAGATTATTTATATTTAAAATAATTAATATTTATTTTATTTATATATTTATAATATCATCTAATCTGACTGTCAATACCAATCCGACTAATTAAACTAATCAAGATGTGATTAAGAAATCTTTTGGATTCACTCACTAATTCAATTTTAATAACATTGTTAAAAACCCAAAAAAGTAAAAAGAAAAAAAAAATACTGGAGCTGATATGCTGGTATGCTCTGACTCTACTCCTCGAACTCGATCACATTACTAAAATTTACAATTCTACAACTACAATTAAATCAGAGAAATGGCAGAGCAGATAAGAGCTGAGATCCCAAAGAGTTTTGTCGGCCTTCTCATACATCCTCACATTATATCCGCGTGTAATTAATACTCCCAACAAACACTCCCATCCCAACTGTAAAAGTTACATAGCATGGCCTATCTCCTCTTCCTTTATATAGTTAACCCATTTCACAAGTTAAACACACATTCGCTCTCTCAAACACCTACCTACCTATACAGGCTACACTAACTTCTACACTCTTCACATCCCCACTATCTATCATTTCGTTGCTTCGTTTCTTCCTCCAATGGAAGCTAAGAAGCTAACAAGGAAGTGGATGATGATGAATTTCGTAGCAGTTTTGGTGGTTCTGGGTTTCTGGGGTGGTGTTAGAGCTGCACCACAAGTACCTTGTTACTTTATTTTTGGGGATTCTCTGGTTGATAATGGCAATAACAATCAGCTCAATTCTTTGGCCAAAGCTAATTATCTGCCATATGGGATTGACTTCTCTGGTGGACGACCAACAGGAAGGTTCTCCAATGGCAAAACTACTGTTGATGTAATTGGTAAGCCTACTTCCCAATAATTATTATAAGGCCAAAGTGCACTTTTGGTCCATAACTTTTGTTAAGGTTTCAATTTGGTCTCATATCTTTGGGTCATGTTGCAGAATTGATTTCATATCTTTTAGTTAAGTTGCAGAATTGGTCCTATATCTTTGGGTCTGGTGTAGAATTGATCCCATATCTTTGGATTAGGTGGGACCGGAGGTGAAACTTTTTGCAAAGATACGAGACCAATTCTGTAACTTGACCAAAAGATGAGACCAAAAGTGATACAGGACCAAATCTGTAACTTTTTGAAAAGATATGGGACCAAAAATGCAATAAAAAAAGTTATGGGACCAAATTGAGACTTTAACCAAAGTTATGGGACCAAAAGTGTACTTTAACCTTATTATAATAACTAGCTCATCAAAATTGTATGACGCTGTGTTTTGACCACTGCTGTTGATGAAGTCATCATCAATCATGTCATTAGGTAGACTAATTACTTCCATACATTTAGATGGATGATTTATAGTCCCCTGTTTTGGGTGATAGCTGTGAGACGTGGACATTTTTAAAAAATATGAGCTTATGTCCAATACATATATCAAACACCTACACAACACACAACACAACAAAAAATTACATGGACTTCCCGAATTTAGTCATGATTTCATGTCATAGTATTCGTATCTCTGTCCTATCTTGTGTACACATCATTGTCCATGCATAATAGTTAATCAACAAATAGGTAAATGTAAATCAAGAGCAACAGACAGAAGCAGAATATTTAACGTTAGATTTGTATGAGCTATTGAGCTACTTTTCTTTAGGTGTAAATATACATGGTTTTTTGTTAAATCCTATTTCACTTAATGTTAAAATTTAACAGCTGAGCTTTTGGGGTTCGACCACTACATTCCTCCCTATTCAACAGCTAGAGGACAAGACATCCTCACAGGGGTCAATTATGCATCTGCAGCAGCTGGGATTAGAGAGGAAACTGGACGGCAACTGGTACCCTTAACGTTCTTGTTGATGATGTTCTATAATAGTTCATTTCGAGAAAATATATTTTTTTGATCTCTAAATTTGTCTCAAAACTACAATTTAATTCTTAAATATTGAAAATAAACTTTTTAGTCTAGTCCTAGATTTTTTTTAGAAACATTGACTATTTAGTCCCTAAATTTTTTTTTGGGGACTAAATAATTTGTGTTTGTAAGAAATCAAAGACTAAAGTGTATTTCCGATATCTAGGTCTCAAATTATAATTTTAGAACAAATTTAAAGATTAAAAAGTAAATTTTCTCTAATTTTTGCTACTCTTTTTTTTTCCCTTCAAATTATGGTCTGATGTTATTGTTCTGATGATTGAAGGGAGGGCGTATTAGTTTTAGTGGGCAGGTGCAGAATTACCAAAGGACTGTTAACCAAGTGGTAAACTTACTGGGAGACGAGGCTCAGGCAGCAAATTACTTGAGCAAGTGCATATTCACAATTGGATTGGGTAGCAACGATTACCTTAACAACTATTTCATGCCTCAACTTTATTCCAGCAGCAGGCAGTACACTCCAGAACAGTATGCTGATGTTCTTATTCAAGCATATGCTCAGCAACTCCGGGTTGGTCTACCTCTCTGTCTCTCCTCTATCCTTTTCCTTGTCTTGTTACCATCTTCATCTTCTCAAAAAATGAGAAACTTTAACTATCCAAGAAAATGAAACAAACATTAGGTAATTAACTCGATCTAAACAAGAGGTCAGATCTCTTCAAATTAATCAGGGTCCAATTCATGTGAGAAGCACTCTTAAATTTTGGAATGTTTCAAAGTCAAAGTGAGATAATGCACAGTTAAAACTTAAAATCGTGAATGCATACAGCACTGGCCATTAGGAAAGAGAAAAGAAAAGAATTACATGAGTGACCCGTCACTTTATAACAAATTCTGCTTCTTTATTGAATATGTATCCTCCTACAATTACTTTTGTTGATCTTTATAAATTTGAAAATCCCATTCTAATGTTTAGAATCTCCAAAAAAATCAAAACCTCGACTGTTTCTGATTCAGAATTTGCATTAGTATTTTCCCTTTTGGCCATTATGAAAGAGAGAAGAAAAGAAAAACATTAGGGACCCATCACTTAATCACAAATCCTACTGTCCAAAGAAAAAACACCGAATGCAGACCACAATTGCTTTTGTAACTATAAATTTTGAAAAATCACATTCTAATGTTTAGAATCCTGTATATGCTCCGAAAATCAAAAGTAAGGAAAGTTTACATAACTATTTTTCCTTTTTGGCCAATAGAATCTGTATAACTATGGAGCAAGGAAAATGGCGCTATTTGGTATTGGTCAAATAGGTTGCAGCCCCAACGCACTCGCCCAAAACAGCGCAGATGGAAGAACCTGCGTGGAAAGAATAAACTCTGCAAATCGTATATTCAACGACAGACTGAAATCCCTCGTCGATCAACTCAACAACGAGCTAACCGACTCAAGATTCATCTACATTAACTCCTACGGTATCTTCCAAGACGTCATAAGCAATCCTTCAGCCTACGGTAAATAATCTACTAAATCTATTCTACATATCGAGAAATTTCGGAAATAGTTCTAAGAATCGCATAAAAACCGATTGAATATCAGGATTTAGGGTTACGAATGCGGGATGCTGTGGGGTAGGGAGGAACAATGGACAAATTACATGCTTGCCATTTCAGACGCCATGTAGGAACAGAAGAGAGTACCTGTTTTGGGACGCGTTTCATCCAACGGAGGCGGGAAACACCATTGCCGGAAGAAGAGCTTACAGTGCTCAATCTGCCTCCGATGCTTACCCTATTGATATTCGTCGCTTGGCTCAGATATGAAGAAGACCAACTCTCAAGAGAGTCTCACGGAGAAAAGAATGTTGAGAAAATTAATAATTCAGCCCGTGAAAGATCACTGAGCTGACAATTTGGTCCCGAAAAAATTGAAATACACAGTTTAATCCATGAAATATCAAAACAGCATACTTATTAATCCTTTTTATGGACTAAATAATATATTATTTTAATATTTTAGGGACTAAATTGTTTATTTTAATCTTTCAAAAATCACGTTAGCAACTCGATAATCTTTTAAGACTGAACTATTAGTTTACTCAAGAATGTTCTAGAATTTAAAGTGAGGCATTCAGTATTTGAAAGATCACCGAATTGATAACTCAGTTTTTAAAAGATTGAAATATTAGTCATTGAAATATTAAAAGCGTATATTCTTTAATTAATCCAAGATGGGTATACTACTTAGTCCATAAAAAAATTAATGAATATATTGCTTTGATCTTTCAAAGTTTAAATTGTGTATTTCAATTTTTTAGAGACGAAGTTGTCAGCTAGTTGATTTTTTGGGACTAAATTGTTAATTTACTATAAAATTAATGTTCTAATGTGTTATTTTGAGGCGTAAAATTTTTATGTTAATTTTCTATAGACTATTACTCTATTAGATACTAAGATACACATAGAGACTCGAGAGTGGATTCTAAAGGAAAAAAGGGTTGAATCGTCACTCATGAGTTAGCTTGTTTATTTTAAAGTCTCAACTTTCATCTCTAGTTGAATGTTGTGAGTTTTTATTCTAATTCCAAGTGTAATTGTATTTGTATGATTTTAAAATAGTGAGAATAATATTTTTGAATTATTGGCCCGAGAAATTTTATCTATTTTTTTAATCATGATGACGCTTTTATTTTTAGACTCGAATTTAAGTGGTTAATCACCCTTATTCTATGAAGCATGGACATTGTCACGGATATGGAACACGACACTGACACTAACACACTGGCACGTCAAGTTCTTAAAATTACATGACACGACATATATTTATATATATAAATAATTAAAAACTCATTAGTTTTGATAAAAACTTTAAAAATCACAATATCTATTTGTAATATATGTCCTATATGTCATTATTTTATATTGTTTTTGATGTTGAAGTCACAAAAAATTAATTTTATATTTTGAAACTTATGAATATGTGTCATACGGATGTCAAACACGACGACACGTTCTCCAAATAAAGTGTCCATGCTTCATAACCCTTACCTAAAATACAATGTAATATCCAATCTAGTTTACCTTTGTTGTAAATGATTATATAGTAATTATTTAATTATTGATTATTTTTATGATAGTATTTAGTCTTAAAATTTATTAAATAAAAGAATCATTTCATCACAATCATAAACAAGAAGATAAAACAATTTCATACTCCACTTTTAACTACATACACTACAAAAATAGCAATTTGTGACAGAATATTACCCGTTACAAATATATGGAGAAATGTTGAGTTTTGACTTTTGTGACGGATGTTGTGGCGACCTTTTTTTTTTTTTCCAACGGCGACTTTACTTCAATACACGATAAATCGTCACAAGCTATTTTTTGGATAAATTTTGTGACAGATTATTACCGTCTTGACCAGCTAGGAAAAAAGCTAAAATTTTCATATAGTAAATATATTACCTTATAAGTTTAATCGGGTGCGTTTGGCTTACGATTACAAAGTCATTATAATCCCATTACAATTTCATTATCCCCATTTTCATTACATAACTTAATCTACAGTGCTATTTGGATGTTTGTTTTTCAATTATAAAGTCATTACAAAAATTACTCTTCATTACAAACTCATTCCATTACATATTTTATACCAAATTACTAACATACCCCTACTCAAATACCTATAATTATCTATACTCTAATAAAAATATAAGGGTAAATTACACTTTGGTACCCTGTGGTTTGACCCTATTTCACTTTGGTACCCTGTGGTTTGAAACTTGACACTTTGGTACCCTGTGGTATTCTCCTTTAATACTTTGGTACCCTTTGGAGCTNATTTGGTCCATGGGTCCTCAAATTTATTAAATCAGAATTAAAAAAATATTTTGGTCCCTAAATCTTAATTTCATCATCATCTTAATTTCATCATCATCATCTTCATCACCTTCACCTTCATCCTAATTTCCTCCAAATCACTTCATCTTCCTCACAGATTCACAGATTCACAACGCAAAACACAATGCAAACACAACGATTTGAATCTCACTCTCTCTGTTTTCAACTCTGATTCCAATCTCAGCGTCGCCGGCCACTTCCAATTTCACCATGATGATCCGAAACGGCCTCACCGTGAACGCATCGTTTGCAAAATCGCTTAACACTGTCAGATCTGAAAAAAGTAACCAGGAGAATACGATGGAGGATTATGATACGGAGTTTCCGCGGTGGCTTCGGAACGGAGAGAGGAGGCTGTTGGCGTCTCCGATGGCGGCGGTGAAGGCGAATCTAGTGGTAGCGAAGGACGGCACCGGGCATTTTAAGACGGTTCAGGCGAATTGAAGCCTAAGGACAACAACACCGATCTGAGTTCGTCGACGATGATGAATCCATCACCGTTTTGATCGAAAACGTTGAATGTTTCTTGCATATCGTGGGTGCATATTTCTTCTTCCGCAGTGAAAGAAGAAGAAGAACGGTGATTGAATAAGGAGGAGAAGAGTGTTTGCTGAGTTCTTGTTTTTGGGCCAAAATTGTTTCAAATACTAGTTTATTCAAAATTGTTTTCTTATAGTTTATTTCTTCCGATTAGGAAGCAAGTTAGGGAGTTGAAGGATGAAGCAGAGGCTGCGTTGAGGGAGAAGGGATCTTCCATGAAGGATGATGATGATGATGAACTGATGAGAGAAGACGAGGAATATGAAGATTAAATTAAAAAAAAAATTAGGGGGTTAGAGATTTATGTTAAATTGCTCAAATTAGATTTTTTTAGGGTTTTAGAGTTTAGGATTTTAGGGTTTAGGATTTAGGATTTCAGGGTTTAGGATTTAGGAGTTTAGAGTTTTAGGGTTTAGTGTTTTTAATATTTTTAAGGACTAAATTGAATGAAGATGAAGATTAAAAAAAGTTTTAGAGTTTAGAGTTTAAGGTTTAGGGTTTTAATATTTTTTAAGGACTAAATTGAAATGTTTGGAAGAGTTTTGGGACACTTTACAATTTTATTTTGAAAATTTGGGACTAAAATGAATGAAGATGAGAAAAAAGAGGGGGAATTGAGAATAATATAAATAAAGATGGGTCAAGGGCCTAATTGTTCAACTCAGNTTACATTTTCATTACATAATTTTCTCATTACCATTTCATTACATAATTTTCTCATTTCATTACATACTTCTCACCCAAACACACCCCAATTATTGAAATTAAAAAATTTTGAATTTTAATTGAAACTACGTACACATGTCTCGTGTTACTAGCCGGTAACTAGTTGCATCACAGACAACAAAAGAACAATTGACATATATAGACTAACCCATAATTAATGCAAGACAATATATAATTCATAAACTAATCAAATACAGTGAGACCCTTCTCTTTAATTAATTTTCATTATATTTCTCTTTAAATTTGCAGTAAGTACTAACTTATAAGTAAGCCTTCCCTTTTGCTACCAAAATATTTACAACTTACATTTCAATGTTTCATTCATCCTCTGTTGTAAGAAAGATAGGTAATTCAGGCAGAGAGCAAAAAGGAGGCAGAGGAATATATTAGCATTTACCAGCAGCATCTACTTCTGTTTTCATTTTTTGAGTAAACTAATAATTTGATCCCTGAAAGATCTCTGAGTTGACAACTCAATCCCTGAAAAATTAAAATATACAGTTTAGTCCATGAACAATTAAAACTGTAAACTTTTTAATCCCTAAAAGATTAAAACAATATACTATTTAGTTCATAAAAAGGACTAATTAGTAAACTATTTTAATCTTTCAAGGATTAAACTATATATTTTAATCTTTTAGGAACTGAATTATTAGTTTGGTAATCTTTCCGAGACTAAATTATTAGTTTATTCTTTAATTTGCTCTGCCTCCTTTTTGCTTTTGGCTGGATTACCACCTTTGAAAAATGAAAATGTTGTTTTTAATATTCTCTGTTTGTATAAATATTCTCTGTTTGTTGTTTTTAATGTTGGTTTTCTTATCTTCTCTTTTGTTTATCCATTCAGTTTGATGATTCCCCTTTCATTTCCAGATCCGCAAGTATTTTTTATTAACAATTTGAATAGCCTCCTAAAAAATAAATTATAGTTCAGGGATATATATGTATAGATTTGTTAAACTGACATTTTAACCCTATAATACTTTAATAACATTCGTATTGGTTGACTATATTATAGTTCAGGGATTTGGCCAAAAAAAAGTTAATTCAAGGGCTTTTGGTTCTTGATATTACAGTGTAGGGACTCTTATGCAATGAATCAAAACTATTTGGTGTCCATTTGTACTTTTAGCCTCAAAATTATTTGTTGTGTAATGTTGTCCCGATTTACAGATCATGGGATCTAGATTTACATTGTGAGATCTAGATTTAGATCTGATCTTAAGGTATTTTTTTTTTTTTAAGATTTGGCTATGATCGCTATTTTGATTGTAAGATCATTAAAATTGTTAGTAAGATCGTTTTCTAAAAAAATTATTTTTTTTAAAGTCTAACACTGCATTTTTGGAGATATTCATTTTTTTAGGTCCAAAATGTTGCATTTTTTTAAGTCTAGATTAGTAATTTGTTATTCATATTTATTTATGTTGATTGTTAGGATATTTGGTTTATGAAATTGTTTTGAGTAAAATAACTTTCCGGTCCCTGATTTATGCACTTGCTGACAGATAGGTCCTTGAATTTTACCCATTGTACTAGCCGGTCCCCGAATTTTTCAAACGCCTAACTGATTGGTCCCTCCGTCATATTGGCGTTACAAAAATGCTGACGTGG
>QANZ01009007.1:0-30416 GCA_003254925.1 Chamaecrista fasciculata
CAACTGGCCCAGCGCACCCTTCCCTAATTTGCAAGCCTTATAGCATATTCATGCATATAAATTATATTATTTATATATATGAATTCATGGTAGTAAAACGTGCGGTTTGGTTCGGTTTGATAGAGGATCAAACCGCCACCGAACCGAACCGCCCAAAAATAACAAAAATGAAACCAAACAAACCATTTGAATGTCGGTTTTGTTGCGGTTTGGTTCGGTTTAGTTCGGTTCAATCGGTTTGGTTCGGTTTTGAACACCCCTAGTACTAGGTAATAGGTACAGGATGAGAGAATATGGGAATAGGAAGTAGGGTGGTCCGAAAAGATATCTACCTTCCTATCCTCACTTTCAATGTTAGTGACCACCATATTAATAGCTTCCTCGGTCTTCTGTCTATGATCAAGCTTGTTCTTATCATTTCAAAGTTTGTGATTCCAACTTCTATATATTTTTGCTCTTTCTTCATTTAAAATACTTGAAGTACACACAACTACTTATTAGTTCACATGTCAACTTCTGGTTTCAAATCCACTTCATCAATTATTTCGGCCTAACAGTACTCATAAGTTTAAATTTGATCTTAAAGGAACAGATGTTGAACAAGGTAGCTATTTATTATTGAAAGGAATTGATTTTGTGGGATTCTGATCCGATGATATTGATGTAAATCCATCTATTAATTGATCTAAAGTGCACCATAATTAATTGCTGGGCCTGGGGGAAAGTACAATAAAATCTCCGACCTGTTCATCCATTTTGGTGGTGACACCTCATTAATTGGTACACATTTAATAACCATCTTCTTCTTCTCCAAAATATGTAAAGTCATTTTCTTATTGATCTTCAAAATTCATAATTATCATTTTAAATGCTAATACCAGTGCAACATTTATAATAAAATACATAATATATAATTAAAAATAACCAAAGTTTATTAGGAAAAAAATACAGAGAGATATGCATGACAGCTTGATGACATTGTTCTGGAAGAACCAGCACGCAGCACGCTTGAGGGTGGAAACCCGTAGAAGATTGAGGAGAAACGAAAACAGATTTTTTCATTGAAAAAAACAATAAGGGTAAATTACACTTTGATACCCTGTGGTTTGACCCTATTTTATTTTGGTACCCTGTGGTTTGAAACAAATTCTCCATTAACACTTTGGTACCCTTTGGGATATTTTGTAATTTTAACCATAACAAATTTTGCAAAAATTACATATTGGCCCAATTTTTTTGTTTAAAGTTTTCATTTTAGTCCCTAGATAATATGTATCGAGGGACCTATTTGTAATTTTTTGAAAATTTTTTTGGGATCAATATGTAATTTTTATAAAATTTGTTATGGTTAAAATTACAAAATAGCTCCAAAGGNTTTTTTGAAAATTTTTTTGGGATCAATATGTAATTTTTATAAAAATTTTTATGGTTAAAATTACAAAATAGCTCCAAAGGTACCAAAGTGTTAATAGAGAATACTACAGGGTATCAAAGTGTCAAGTTTTAAACCACAGGGTACTAAAGTGAAATAGGGTGAAACTATAGGGTACCAAAATGTAATTTACCCAAAAAATAAATTAAAATGAGAAGAGAAGAATTAGGGATTTAGGAGAAATAGTGAGAGATGAAAGCTTTAGAAAACTAACGTATTTTATTATATATTAATTTAATAAGTATGATAGCGAAACTAAGCACACTAGTGCCCTACTGCTACTAATAATAAACAGGCAGTCGCAGTGTCTACATTAGATCCTATAGGTCCATGGGGATTGAAAGGCAGTCTTTAGTTTGAATGATGAGCTGAGTGTTTTCCGAAGTGAGAACTCTGGTGAGCCATTCATCATCCAAGTCCAGCTCTTGATTGACAGTAGTCTCTGTCTTGATTCCGGCCATGACGGAGGAGGATGAGTCGGAAACAGAGGCTCCGCAGCTTCCGTTGTTGCCGCCGTCGAGTAAAAGCGGCGAAGATAGTTCGTTGTAAAACTGGAGCATGACCTGCTCTATCACTTCTTCTTCGAAACCTAACTGTGTGGTTTCGCCGTCGGATTCAGTGAGAAGGTCGTGGATCTTCGCGGCGACAGCTTCTTCTTCTGTGGCTTCGGGAGTGGGAGTGTCCCCCATCAAGTCAAAGTGCTAAGTGAGAGGAAACAAACACCAGTGCTAACTGTGAGTGTGTGGAATGAATGGGATAATGTGGTATTATGGTGTGGTAGTTGAATAATAAACCCAGGACTGAGGAGTTCCAAATTTCAGAATGATGTGCCACGCTGGCATTTCTAGGTGTAGCTATAGGAGTTGTGACGTGGTAGGTTTTAACCACTGGCATTTGGGGAATTTCTCATACTTAGCCATTTGTGAAATTAAGCTATCAACCGATACTTTAATTAAGGAGTAATCTTATACACGTTTTTATTTTTAAAAAATATATAATTTGGGGATAAATCAAATTTGCAACCAACAGTGAGTTTGAGAGATAGGCTGCCATGCAGGTTAGGCTATATTTATCGGAAAAACAAATTGTATGTAAAGACAAAACCCCCCCTCGATAACGACGCTCGAATGAGCCACTTGACGACATCTGGAATTCTGGACCAATTTAACTATTCAATATTGTGGCAGAAAAAAGTTTAAAATTGTTCAAAATTAATGATTTATTACCTCTTGATTGTACCAAAAAAAAAAATTAATGATTTATTATTGTTTTGAATATGAATATTTATATGATTTTTGGCCAAAAACTTATTTTGGTCCCTAACATTTGTTTGAGGTTTCATTTTGGTCCCCAAAATTTCCAAAAATTCTACTCTGACCAATTTCATCTATTTTTTCAGTTAAAAAAAGAAAAAGAAATTGTAAAATTTGACTTTCGACATTCAATAATTTTGCTCTTTTGCATTAAGGCCCTTTTTCCTTTCATAATAAGGATGAAAATGCAATAAAAAACTATGTTCTGGCTAGAAGATGTATAAAAAGAGATCATGGTTGAACTCCACCAGCACTATGTTCTTATTCGTCATCTCCAAGGTTGAGCTCGACAAGCTCCTTCTCCATCACCATCTTCCTCACCACTCTCACCACCAATTCTGCATTTCAGCAGTCCCCATAGCTTGTTCTCTTAGCATCCCATGTTTCCATTTCATCACTCTCGCAGCCTGCGCTTACATCCCGGCAGATCAATGGTAATTTCAAGGATCTCTTAATTGATCTTCACAACCCCCTACTCGTGGGTCGTTCTCAGTGTTGCAATTGAAGGACATTGCTGCGCCGTTGGAGAGAACCCAGCACAGATTCTTGTGGCTGTTGCTGAAACATAGTCCTTTCTATACATTTAAGCTCTTTTTTTTTATTTCATTTCATTTTGGTCCCTATTATAAAAAGAAAATGGCCTAGACACAAAGGACCAAAATTGTTGAAGGATGGAAGTTAATTTTTCCCTTTTTCCTTTTCTCTTTAAACGAAAAAAGTGAATGAAAAAACTTTTTGAATTAAAACTAAAAAAAAAATTTTAGGGACCAAAATATAACTTTAAGCAAATATTAAGGACCAAAATAAGTTTTTGAACTATTTTTTAAAATTTTAAAAATAATGATAACATGGTACGGGAACGCAAAGACACAATATAAACCATAAATCCTTTAATACTTTTCTCAAAACCACTTCAAAAGAATTACAAATTTTATTACTTCAAAAGAATTACAAAGGGTATTACCAAAATGAAACATTTTACCCATNTTATGGATGTATGGATGATCTGTCGGATGATACATGGCATCATCATCGACCCCATAATAACCATAATCAGAATCAATACTTTGTTCATGACAGGTGTATAGTCCAGCGCATGTACAGCTAATACTTTGCCAGCTCATCTACTTAGTTACTTAGCTTGTTATCAGTTCAGATGTTGGTTATATCAGCTAGTTAGTTTGTAACTAATTACTGAGTGTTAGCTTTCTTATAAAAAGACCATTGTAATATTCTGCGAGATAATAAGATCATTTCCTTTTCTCAGTTTCTCTTTACTCATCTGGTTCTTACTTTAGCAGTTCACCAAGACGGGTTGCCATTACAGAGTGATGAGTATTTAGCGCTTATGGTGGAAAAAGAATGCCAACACTTGCCTTCTGGAGATTACTTGAATAGGCTTAGAACTGGGGATTTGGACTTTGAGGCCAGAAACGAGGCCATTCATTGGATTCAACAGGTGGGTTTCATTTTTCAAGCTCTCTCTAATGAATCCAGAGTCCAATGAGTTTCTCAGGCAACAAACGGTGTTCTCTGAAATCTGAACCGTACAAAAATAAAACGTATTTACTGAGAATGGAGACGTTTTTTTTGGATTTCACATTAAATAAACTATTTTTCCGATGATGGGTCCGTTAGTAAGTTTGAACTGCTTGGGTGTATGCTATGGATTTTCTTTTTTTTTTTTTTTTGGGTTTCGGCCACTTTTGATATGTTTAAATCTGGGATTTTACACTTTCGTTATGATATATTGATATCATAGCCTGCATTAAAACATTGTCAGCATGAGGCGAATCACTGGATTGAGGGTCGTGAGTTATTATATTAGTGTTTGCTTGATGATTGTATACGATTGTTTGTCCGATGTTGTTTTCTACATGATTAACGGGAATCCTTTGGTCAACAGGTTCGAATGCATTTCGGTTTCGGACCTCTTTCTGAATATCTATCCATAAACTAGACCGCTTTCTTTCTGCATATGAATTACCAGTAAGTGTCAAGGGATATAAAAAGTATTTGCATTCAAACAAACTATTATATTGTTGGACATGAAATTAATTAATTTTAATTTTTAATCATAACTTATTTAACTAATTCACAGTATACAAAAAATAATAAAATTAAGGTCATTATGATCGGCGTCTTTCAAGTATTGTGATCGACTCGTTCACTAAACATATTATTATATTTAAAAAATTATTAAGGTCTCTATGCACCTTAATTAATATGTTTAGAGTATCAGGTAAATAAATCCATACTCAAAACATCACAAACGTCACAAGAGGGGCAAGCATCATTGCGTTCACAAAGAAACCATCGTCCTCGCTTGAGTGAACGAGTGGATCACAATTCACAGGATGTCCATTATACGCGAATGCTGACATTACGTTAGAATCATATGGTACTCGATAAGAGGGATCAAAAGTCAAAACTAATATATGAGCACATCAATCACCTGAGGCGGGAACTGATGAGTGGCGATAAATAGATATCATCATCAGCTTTGACATAACATAAGTTTAGAAGCTGCTGTAAAGAATTCCAACCGAAGAAAGCATGGGAAATGACTAGAGGGAGATCCCTTATTAGTTAGATATTCCTCCTCAATGTAAATGATGTGCTTTCTCTTTAATTTATCTAGCTCTCTCATCTCCAATTACAACCCTAAATGCTAAACCAGTAGCTTGTTCCAGCCTATAACTATTAACTATAAGGGAGGACGTGAGGTACAAAAAGCAACAAACCAAACTGTGTCAAATAAGATCACCAAAAAAAAACTGTGTCAAATAAAATTCAAGAGGCAGAAGGAGCAGTGTTATATATACCTTTTGGGCCTAATGGGCTTAGAAACAAAGAATGTGGGGTTGCAACTGATACACTCAAGAAAAGTGTGCCATTTCCCACGATTAATCTTCTTGCTTGGCGGTGACTTCACTCACTGGCTTTTGTTACTCGATTAAATATTAAGAATATTGATACAAAATAAACAAAATCCCAGAGGCAGTAGTGTGGTTCAAATCTTGTAGGAACCCTCTGTACGTTGGTAAAAACGAGGAATTTGTCATCATAATCGTACACGGACTAACACGTGACAATGTGGTCTCAGAATTGTCCCAACTCCTGTGGCGCGGCATGCTCCACCATACATACACCATTATCCATCCCTTGCTATGCATACAATTTTAAGAGCAATTATCTTTTCTTAGTTGTGACGACAGAGAGAGATAAATATCCACTAGAATGGAGTATGTAAAGGTTAATATAGAAACATTTACAGGTAGATCTGTCAGGCCCAGAGAGCAAGGGAAGACATTAATCCAGCCCCTAGGAAAAGCATACAATAGGAAGCTAACTGAAGCCTAAAGTTACATCTCATTCTCTTGCTGAGAAAATCAGCAGCTATTAGGTCTACTAAAGCCATGTACACTAATATTCCAGCAGACAGAGAGTCCAAGATGCCTTCGGTTGCAAGTGCGCCTGGACTGTATGGGTTATACACCTTGGCAATGCCAGTCCCTATCCCAATACCCAACGGTGTTGTTAATGCGAAGAAACATGCCATTATGGCTGCTGATGACGCCTTAAATTGAGCTTGGGATATACACCCTCCCAGTGCAAATCCTTCGAAGAATTGATGAAATGATAATGCTGCAATCAGTGGCCTTATGGTACATGGACTTTGTGACACTCCCAACGATAATCCAATTATTACCGAATGTGATACAATCCCAAGTTCCAACACCTGCAATATTATCCATGTTCAACTATCACAAATTTTACAATTACTGATACAAAACAAAACCCAATTTAAAAACCATTTTCAGTATCAAACTCTATCATCAAAGGCATTGCGAAATTTCAGATATTTCAAGTCTGACAGGTCACGAATTGTCGTCTTCTTCATAAAGAAGGATATTAGGATGATTGGATGAAGGAAATCAGAATTACCTGGGAAACGACGACGTGGCGCACGTCACCTTCACCATCTTCATCATCAAAGCCATGTGAATGGGTATGGGCGTGGTGATCATCGGAGTGCTGTTTAACGCTAACGCCGGCGTGACAAGCGTCTTGGCCATGTGGGTGGCTATGTCTATGGTGCGCCGCGTGTGCGTGCATTCCCACAATGTGCATCCCACCACTTTCCTCTTCCCCAAACACCTTTCTATTCAAATCCCTCACTTCCACAACGGGCACGATTCCGGATTCATCAACCGAATCCGTCGACCCGACCCGACATTGCTCCTCACTGTCTCGCGTCATCCCCTGTTTTCGCTCGTAATACTGAGTCCCGACAAAGTCAACCAAGAGCGTTAGGAGTGCTGACATCATGGCGAGGAATCCGGTGAACGGAAACTTTGACCACGGATATTCCGGCAGGCACGGGTCCGTCAGGGCCTCCGTCGCGTCCGTTAGCATGTGGACGAACCCGGTGGCGAGAATCACACCCGCCGCGAAGGCCTTAGCGGCGACGAAGAGACTGCCGTCGGTGCGGAGGAACCGTCGGTGTTTTCCGATTAAGGGGATGGCAATTCCGGTCATTCCTGCGAGGAGTATCGATGCGATAGCCACGAACTTGAGAACGAATGCGGCGGACTCGTCCCGGCATTTGTCTAAGTCGGCGCCTCCACAGGTCGCGTTCCTCATGGATTCAGGAAGATATTGGTACAGCGATCCTAATTTTTTTCAGCAAAAAAAAATTGGCAGTAATTTAGAAACCCTTTATAAGACAATTGACCTATGCCAATAATACAAATTAGATCGAATAATAAGAATAAGATTCTGCGTTTGCATAACAGGAGGTCAATTGATAGAGAATTGATCATGATTAATAAGAAACAATTACCTGAATGAAGGGGAAATTTTCCAAAAGGACGCTCAAGTCGGAGCAGCTGCCAGAGATCCTGAGAAAACAGAAGAAATCAATAAACAAGAAAAGTTGAAGAATAATAAGCGAGGAGGGAATAAGAGGGAAAAGAGTAGGTGAAGAACCTCAATCAAGAACATGGGAGAGCGGTGGAGGTTTTAGGGGTTTGAAGGGTGAAGACGATTCTGGAATTTATAAAGAAAGGAGGATGAGAGATTGGGATTAGAGAGGTGAATGGATTTCGGCGAACATGAGAAGAGAGCAAAAACTGCTGGAAGGGAGTTCGTATGTGTGTGTAGAGAAGTGAGGAGAGAGAAAGAACCAGAAATAGAGAGAGAGTGTCGTCATATTGAGGGAAGGGAAGGGAGTTCGTAGCGGGTGGATTCTTCATTTCCGACTTTTTGCAAAAGAATGAGCGCGATAGTGTCGACATTGTTTCATTTCATCTCATCATTTCAATATTAGTTTATTCCATTCTTACTCTCCGTTTCTCTGACGTACTGCGGTTTCTTTCTTTATTCCCTTTTCTCTTTTTTTTTTATTTCTTTTTTAAAAATAAACCCCATTAAACTAATATTAAACCAGATCAAACCTCTTTTATAAAAATATTAAAAATTTCTGACCAACAGAAATTAAATATTAAAAAAGATATAATTTAGCATTACGTATAGTGAATAGTCCCATGAGAGATGAGGAATGTTTGACACACATGGTTACATGCCACTATATAGCGTGGTTTGAATTTTAAATGTCAAAACTTCATATTGCCCTCAAATATATGGTGAATTTCAAATTGATCCTAAATTAATTTTAGAAGCTATGGGATTATTATTTATAGATAATTAATCTTTATCAAACTAAATAAACTGTTTTTATATTATATTCTAATTTTACGAAATAAGCAGTTGTGATGATTTTTAAAAAAAATATATATTTGTATTTTTGAATCTTTCAACGTTAAAAAAAATTAAAGAACATATTGAACAATTTTAGATATTATAAGCTGTCTTAACTCTTATCAAACATCTTATTATACAAAACAAGTTAAAATATCATTTTGGTCATTTATGTAAATATCAAGTTTCACTTTGGTCCTAAATATCTTTTGTTCTTTCCTAAAGTGGTCCTCTATGTTTCCATGAATTTTCACTTTTAGTCATAAACTCACTTTAATGCAATATAGTTTTATCTATCAATCTCAATTGGATTTACTTCTTTTACAATTTTATGTTCCTTAACATGTAAGGACAAATAATAATAATAATAATAATAATAATAATAATAATAATAATAGGGTCTGGCTAAATTCAGATGGTAATCCTGTACTGTAGATTCAGTGTTTTGTGGTAGCTATTACTACTATTAGCTAATAATGCGAACAAGTTTATTGTGGTATGAGCTAGTCATTTCGTGGAATAATGAAGTTTGTGACATTTATGGTTGTATCAGTTTGCGTATTAATGCATTTTGTTCGTTTGACTCTGCGGCCATTAATAGTGCGTTCGACTAAGATAACTTCAACTTCACACAACAAAAGAAAAAAGCTCACGCAAGTTCAGCGAAGATGGATGACAAATGCCGAATTAATTACTATGTAATCATTCCATCCTACGGATTTATCTAATAGTCTCATGTCATAACATTTTATTTAAGAATTGGCTACGACATGAGGCTTTCCTTTAGATGAAATGTATATATTTATATATAATAAATGCAGTTTGCCACTTTGCCGTATAAATATAAACTAATAGTGAAAGTATAAATTTGGTCTCATATCTTTTATTTAATTTTAATTTGGTCATATATTTTTATAAAAGATTCTAATTTGACCCCATATTTTTTGTTAAGTTATATAAAATTGGTCTTATATCTTTGAGTTATGTGGAACTAATGATGGAATATTTTGCAAAAATATAAGACTAACTATGCACCTGATCAAACGATATAGGACCAAATTAGAATCTGACTCAAGTATATGAGTGAAAACTACAAAGCTAGATCTGCATAAATCTAACTTCACAATGAAGTGTAGTCTCCGGAGGCTTGAGGTCGTCGGATCCTGCAAACGAGAATGCACAGGAGGTTCCCTGTGATTCTTCTCCGATGCTTAAGTCAGATTCTTGATCGAGTAAAGGAAATAGTATTTTTCTTGATTAAGAATTGTTACCTCCGAATGTGTGTGGTCTGCTTGTATTTATCCACGTCCCTTTTGCCTCACGTGGGTACAAGGTACAAAAGGAACGTTGAGGGTGTTTTCGGAAATGCACAGTGAGTGGGTTGTTGTGTCTTGTTGATCTGACTCGACAGCTGTCACTACCGAGCTGCAGTGGGGTGCCTAACCTTCCTTTTTTGGGAGTCAGTGATAGCCAAGAGTGCTTTTCACCATATCCCTGCGTACGAAGGGTGTTTTGGGTATTTTGCGTGTGTGTTTTCGCCCAAACTACGCTGTGACTGGTGTAGCCTTACCTGGTCACGTGGTCTCAAAGGATCTTCGCATTAAATGCTAATATTTTAGCATTTAATGCTTGAGTGGGAGGGGACCCTGCTGGTTTGCTTTTGGCGTCGGGTCTTCCTTGTCTTGTTCTTTTCTCTTTATCGCCGGGTGATCTTTGTCCTTCGTATGTAATTTAAAGGATATATATCACTAGTCCCTCCTGAAAGTCCAAGAGGGGTCATCGGCGTCATCCTCCGAGTAATAGTTATCCGCCAACCCTCGAGGGGTGTGTATCACTAGTCCCTCCTGAAAGTCCGAGGGGGGTCGTCGGTGTCATCCTCCGAGTAATGGTTATCCGCCAACCCTCGAGGGGTGTGTATTAAGACCAAATTGAGATCTAGTCCAAATATATGGAACCAAATAAAAGTACAATAAAAGATACAAAACTAAATTAAGGATTAAACAAAAAATAAGAGATCAAATTTACACTTTAACCTAATTTTTATTGACGTTTATAATACATGTTCATACAAGTTTGACATATTCTACAAATAATAAAGAGTTGTATATTTTTTAATATCAATATATATATTAGCATAGATATAACTTTAGATAATAGACTTTAGACTCTAGATTTTTTTTATATTTACTTTGATATTATATATATATTGTTTTAAATATTATATTTACATACATATTTTGAGTTATTTTATATTTAAAAATAATGAAAATTTAAATTAAGTAAAAAATAATTTATTTAGAGTACGTAAATATTAAGTATTGAATTGTGAAAAATAATCAAATACCCTATCAATTACATGTCTACTTTTTGAAGTTATATGATATGATGGTTTACATGATATTTTATAAAATCTAAATTGCTGAAATCCTTGATATCAACGTAGTTGATTATTTTGATCACAAAGGAAAATAAAAATGGAGTTTATGCCATTTGTTTAGCTTAATAGTACTTATCGATGAGCACACGGGTTTGGTTAATGTCAATGAAGGCATGATGTCGTCATATATATATATATATATATATATATATTTATCTAATAGTTTAGGAAAACCTTATCCATTACGATCGATTGTATTATCCATTCTACTACCACCGCACGCTGAAAGCAAGCCCATGGATTGTAAGAAAGACCACACGAGAACTTGGCTTGGAGACTTTCATTTATGATGGCTTAGTTTTTGCTTTTGATATTTTATAATTATAGGGAGACATGTATATATATACAGTATACACACGCGCACGTATAGATATCCAATTTCTGTAATAGTCAAAAGAAACAGGGGTTTCTAAATTAAAGAAAAAAAAAATCTGAAAAGATGTTACATATTGAAATGACTCCGTGATTTTTTTTTTTGGCCTGAGATGACTCCGTGATTTAGGATATGAATTAGGGGAAGAAAAAAAGAATCCTTAAGTCAAGGGCATTTTAAAAATAATATAAAATCTTGGGGGTTGTTTTAAATGCTCAAGTGCTTAAGCTGCTATTTTGAAGCTCTCCTCCTAAACTGAGCTCTCCGCGCGATGCTACTGTTGTGGTGGCTCACGTTTTAGCTAAAAGTTCTTTTAACGTGGATGAGTTTCATGTTTGGTTAGATGATATCCCATATTGTATTGTAGATCTCATTGTTCCTCAATTTTTTTTAATGAATTCCATTTTCTATTCCCTTCCCCCCCACAACAAAACAAGAAAAAAAAGAGAGAAAGAATTGTGAGGAAGAGCGATAGAAGATTTAGAAGAGAGGAGTGAGAATGGGAGGGCGTTGTGAAGTTGTGATGGGTGTTGATGATGTTTGTTTATGTGCTTAAGGGTCCAAGAGGCATCTTTTTTTGGTCAGACCAAGGGGCATTTTTAATATTTTTGGATTAAAGTGAAGGGTGGGATATTGTTAGGAGGTTGATCCATTTGGAAGGCCCAAAATAGATGTATGTGTGGGTTAGTGGTAATCAAAATTGAGATTGAGTATTGTGCTGGGCCTGGGTTAGGAATGAAAGAAGCCTGGGAATGAGTGAGGGTGAGAGGTAAACAAAGTGCGTGGTTTCTTTTGTTGTTCTTGCTTTCGGCCTTGGCCCGTTTTGTTCACCAAAAATAAAAAGTGCGTGGTTTGGAAGAAGTAGAGCCGTCAAAGTGAGCCGGGCCCGGTGGGCTGGCTCGTTTTAGCCCACCAAATTTGGCAAGCCGGGTTGAAAAAATCTGGCTCGCCAAAAATTTTAGATCGAGTGGGTTGGCTCACTTAGCTCGCGGTGGACTAGCTCGAGTGAGTTGGTGAGTTAGTGAGCCAACCCATTTTTTCTAAAAAAAAAATAAAAAAATTATAAAATTAATAATTATAACCCTAAAATATTTTTCAGGCTCTTTTATTCTTCCTCATTTTCACTTTATATTTCATAATTCACTTTCGTCTTTCAGAGTTCTTTTCTTTTCCCAAGTCACAACCCTAATTTCTTCTCATTTCTTCACCCAACTGGCCAACTCCAATCTCAATGGCCGTCGTTCCACCGTCCGTCCAGAGAAAAAACGAGCGGTGGTGTTGGGTGTTATTATTTGTGAGTTGTTTTATTGGTATTTTTAATTTAATTAAAAAAAAAGAAAAATTAAAAAAAACAGAAAAAAAAAGGTTGGTGGGTTAGGTGAGCCAACCCGTCTCACCAACTTGGTGAGCCGGGTTGCAAAACCTGGCTCGCCTGGGGTCTCTGGCTCGCGTGAGCCAGCTCACGTGAGCCGCAGCTCGCGGCGAGCCAGTTCGAGTAAACCGGGTTGGCTCACTTTGCCTCCTCTAGGAAGAAGAGACTACACCAACAAGAAGTCAACAAGCCATGGGGAAGTCAAGTGTAGTCCCATTCCCACCCAATTCTAATTCCCAATTATTCCCAAATGAAGCGTATTGCAAGTTGCAACAAGTAACATGTGTACTTAAATGAATCTACCCCGTCCCTTTGTATATTTTGTTTGTTTACAGCAGTGGTGTAGCATGCCGCCACGTGTTCCTCGAGATGCGAGTTTCCCCAAAAATTCCAAAATCTATGGGTGCACCCCACCCTATAATCCCTAAAATACCCCTTCAATATAATTGATTTTCCCAATCACTACCTCCCTCACCCATCATGCCTAAAAGCTGGTTTGATGAAGTTGAAGGGGTGGGTGAGAGAGTGAGAGAGTGAATTAGTGAAAATTTCAATTGAAACAAGCAAGCAAGCCCCCACACTAAAGTGTAACTACAGACCCAGGCCTTCCCCCTCTCTCTCTCTCTCTGTCGCCATGTTTGAGGAATCCGTAGCAAGCACACCCTCTTTCTGGGCTGTCCTTTACAGCTGGTTCACTCCCACTGTGTTCTTCGTCCTTCTCCAGCTCATGATCGGCACCATTTTCATCACTTCTACTTTTACCAACCACAATAATAAACACCACCACAACCACGATACTCCTACTCATAATGGCGGGGACCAACAACAACACCCTCCACAACTTGCCAGATCTCCCTCTGTCTTACACAGGCTTAAATCCATCAATCTCTACCCTTACAGATCGCAAGATTCCCCTCCCCCATTTCTTCCCCAACAACAACCTCCTCTTTCCAGATCCCCTTCTATGCTCCAACGCCTCAAGTCCATCAATCTCTATAATTACTTCCCTACTGACCCCATTTCCACCCATTTCACTCACGATTCCCAACACCCCATTCATCATTTGGATGATGATCCACAAGAAGAAGAAGAAGAAGAAGAAGAAGAAGAAGAAGAAGAACACAAAGACCAAGTTGGGGAAATCCCCAATCCCCAACCAGACCGCACCATCGACGAGATTTACACCCATCTACAAGAAGGCCACGTCACCAGGACCATGTCCGACACCAAGCCGGCTTCCGGCGAGCTGCCGGAAAAGCTTCCCCGGAAAATGAAGAAGTCGGCGAGCTCAAAATCGGCCTTCGCTCACTTCAAGGAGGACGACATTGTGGAGAATCGGCGTCCGGCGACTGTCAAGGAAGCCAAGGTGAGTGAATCGGAGGCTGATAGCGAGGTCGATGCGAAGGCTGACGATTTCATCAACAAGTTCAAGCAGCAGTTGAAGCTGCAGAGGATGGATTCCATAATGAGGTACAAGGAAGTGATCCACAGAGGGACTGAGAAGTAAGGTTGCAAGTTTTTTTGTGGGCTTTTATTATAATTTTGATTAAATTAGGGGGGCTGGTGCTTGTAAAACTAGGGTTTTTATTGGTTTTGTACTGAAATTAAATTAGTTTGGAGTTGAGATGACAGGATTGTGAAATGTGGATGTTCAAGAATCAAGTCTATTATTGACATTACATATATGGCCCTTATTGTTTCTACATTCTTGGCAAGTTCGTAGTGCGATTCTGATATTTTTAGCTTTTGGAGGGTGTTTATGGTAATGTACATGCCTCTTTCCTTCCTAATCCTATTCATTCATAATCATTATTGGGGTGACACTGACTGAAGGTGGAAACTGGAAAGGAGTAGAGGAAGTTAGTATCATCTAGATAGTAGATAATAAATGGTTACATATATTTATAATAATTTAACATTAATTAATGTAGTGTAAATAATCAAATAACGGTATTTGGCATTTGCAATATAGTCCCGCCTAACGGAGTTTAAATGCTACAATGTACAATCCTGTTGTAGCAGACTAGCAGTAGTGTACAAGTGTGGATGGTGGTTACGACTTACGAGGTGGAAATGGCGAATTTGATATTAGGGAGCCTTTGGGAAAGTGGTTGAAGAGAGAGTGAAAAATTGAGGTGTGGCACGTGGTGGTGGGGAACCCAACTTGGTTAGGGATGTAATCGTATTATCACAAGCTAATCAATAAACGTAGTTATTACTTTATTAAAGTATTAAATTGGGGAGCATGCATTAATAATGTTCATGAGTGTGAAACTCTGAAGAGAGAGCTTATCCTAATATTTTGGGGATTTGCTGTTTCTCACGTGGGGGATCTTTTACTTGTCTTTATCTCCGTGACTTGCTCCAATTTTCCTCTCTTTTATAATTTACAATGGCCTTTCAATTTCATTCACACAGCTGCAGTTCTGAATGGGGACGACGACAAAGGATATGCATCTCATATTAGAATCATATTTAAATTGTAAAACAGTAATTTAGTGATCTTTTATAATAAATTCTTATGTTACAACATTATCTTGCAAACTCAATTGCTCCTCTAGATTCCATTTTTGCTAATGTGGCCAACCCTGGACGGTGGGAAAATCCAAATGGTGCATGCGTTTCCGATTTCTTTATTTATTTTCTTTTTATGTGGACAACTCATATAGTTGGGTTATGTTGGACCTAAGTCTAATATTGGGTGTGTAAAATAAGTCCACATTGCCTGCACAAAAGAGATATGAGGGTTGAATATTGGGTGTGTAAAATAAGTCCACATTGCCTGCACAAAAGAGATATGAGGGTTGAGGTTATTTTTGGTACTTTATTTTATTAATTATAATAATTAATAAAATATTTTTATTAATTATTATAATTAAATAAATATTTTATTAGACCTATTATATATGAGAACCCTAGTTTCTAAATGATGAGGAGCCTCTCTTTTCTTTTGTATAGTCTCTAACTTTTCTTCTGCTATTCTGTATCCCTCTTTGTGTGACATTGAGGAAGATTTCGTTTAATCCTGTGAGAATGCCGGTTTCTAATCAGTGGGATACCGGAATATCTCTTCAGGACAGTGTCCTAGAGACGCGACTCGAAATTATCGTGAGAAATCCCCAACAATCTGAAGAGATAGTGAGTTTAGGGTTTGGCGAGAAAGAATAAGGGATTCGATTTTGCTTCCAGAGAAGATGGATTGGAGACGGTGGCAGAAATTAGAGTCACCAGGCTGACGGTGGCAGAAATTAGAGTCACCAGGCTGCGCAATCACCGTTATGACTTTCTCTCTCACAAATCAATTTCCTCCTCTCTTTCGATCTTCACAATCGGGGTTTGTTAATTGGGTTTTGTGCTTGCTTTGCTCAAGGAGTTGTACGAATGAGAGAAAGTAACTCAATTCTCTCAAATTGATGTTGCATCAGTTCGCTCCTAATGTTCTTAATCTCACGTCCTCCATGGAAGCCCAATGCAGCGATGTGTTCTTAAAATTCGCGTTTCGTCGCTTTCACCTCTCTGGCTTTTCATCAAGGTTTAATTCGTACCTATATATAACGCCCTAAAAATCATCAGATGAAGACGCACAATCATTTCCGCGCGAGGCGGCGGGGACGACGATGAGGAGGACGACGGCGATGGCGACGATGACGAGGAAGAAAGGAGTTTGGATCTATTAGTTAGGTTTCTTCACAATATGTTCAAAAAGCTGTCGAAGAGAGCTAGAAAAGCAGTTCGATCGGTACTCCCTCACGCCATTTCTACGAAACTGAGATGGAAACTGGAAAGTAATGCACTTGGAGACAATTAATTAAGATCAATTAGAGGAATCTTAAGGCGTATAATTTTGTGAAGGCTGCGTACAAATTTAGGTATATTTGGAAGCAATTACAATCAATAAGTGTGAAGTCCACGAAGCAGGTATGTTTCATTATTATAGT
Source organism: Chamaecrista fasciculata (assembly GCA_003254925.1). Taxonomy (NCBI): domain Eukaryota; kingdom Viridiplantae; phylum Streptophyta; class Magnoliopsida; order Fabales; family Fabaceae; genus Chamaecrista; species Chamaecrista fasciculata. Next base: position 16,629 of record QANZ01009007.1, read on the forward strand.
TAATAATTAAATTGAGAGTATAACTCAGTGCCCTGGATAAAGAGGTAGGTTTAACATTGGATTTAATATTGTGCTTGAAGTGTTTGATTTATTTTATGATAAAAAATTATCAACAATCTGATTACAAACCCATTGAGTCTAATCCCAATGTTATATTAAACATAATTGTTTGATGTATGGTATATTAGAACATCATGAATTGCAATGTTTAATGAGAGTTTGAGAAAATTATCAAGAGTGTGATAATCCTCTTAAATCAAATGGAAATTTGGTTTATAGAGATGATGACAGTAATAATCAAATTATTATTGCAATGTCCTCTGAAGTTTTACTAATATCTAATATCTGATAGATTGTGGTGCTACAAGGCACATTTGTTCTAATAAAGAACTGCATTCCTCCTTTGTAGAAGAGGATGATAAAATCTATCTTATTGATTCCGGAACTATCAAGGATCTAGGGAAAGGAAAAGTTGTGATTAAGCTCACAACGAGTAAAAGTTTGCAACTAAATGATGTTTTGTATATATCCACTGTGAGAGCAAATTTAATTTCTGTTGCTCTATTAGTGAAAGCTGGGATTAAAGTGTCATTTAAATCTTATAAGATTATAATGACAAATTATAATATTTTTTGTGGGAAAGGGTTATTGTAATCAAGATCTGTATATTTTGAGTGTTGATAAAATATCAATTAAATCAGTCATTTGGTTATTTGTTTGTTATATTCTTTTATTTTTATCATAGAATCTATAAACATTACAAATGAGTTGTACTTGTCATTTATAGTTTTTGGCAAGTTTTTGCATCCTATAAATTATTTATTTTGAAAGAATTGATGGGTGTTATGCTTGTTAGTTCTGGTGCTTATAATAATTTATGGGGTGAAGTTTTGTTATATGTTTGTTCTCTACAAAATAGAATTCTTCGTAGGAAGACTGATAAGACACCTTATAAGTATGGAAAGTTTTTGTAGCAAATTTGAAATATTTGAAAGTGTGGGGGTGTCTTCATTAAAGTTTTATTACCCATTTTCTAAAAGAGAAAATTGGGTTCTAAAACTGCTGACTGTGTTTTTATTGGTTATGCTCAAGATAGTGGTGCATATAGATTCTTAATTTTAAGAAGTGGTGTTTTGAATCAAAACACAATTATTGAGACAAATGATGCATTTTTTGAAAATATTTTCCTTTGAAAGTTGAGCATATTCCTAGAAATTTTTATGAAGTTGTTTCTTCTCATGATGCTGATAAATGGGGAGAAGCTTTTAAAGCTGAGATTGGTTATTTAAATAAGAATAAAACATGAGTATTAGTTGATTTGCCTTAGGGAGCAAAACCAATTGGGTGTAAATGAGTTTTTAAAAGGAAACTTTTTCCTATGATTTTACAGATAAATATAAAGCGAGGTTGGTAGCTAAAGGCTATACACAAAAGAAAATATTGATTATTTTAATACATTGTCTCTTGTGACCAGAATTTTTTCTGTGCGAATTTTGATTGCTTTAGCATCAATTCACAATCTTTTTATTCATTAAATGAATGTGAAAACTGTTTTATCTAAATGGTGATTTAGATGGAAAAGAAATTTATATAGTATAACCCAAAGGGTGTAGTGTTCCTGGTCAAGAGAATAAAGTATGTAAATTAGTGAAGTCGTTGTATGGTTTAAAACAAGAACCCAAACAATGACATGGAAAATTTGATAAAGTTTTGTTAAGTGGTAATTTCTCTTCTGTTGAAGTTGAAAGATGTGTTTACAATAAAGTTGTAAATGATGATTGTGTTATTATATGCTTGTATGTGGATGACATGCTAATTTGTGGTACAAGTATGTGTATTATACTTGAAATAAAATCTTTACTTGCTTCTAATTTTGATATGAAAGATATGGGTGAAGCAAAACTGTTTTTTGGTGTTAAAATCATAAGGAATGAAAATTGTATCTTACTTTCTCAAGAACTTTATATTGAGACGATTCTGAGAAAGTTTGAACAATATGATAGATCTCCTGTGAGTACTCCTTATGATTCTAGTGTGCAATTAAAGAAAAATAGAGGAGATCTTGTGGGTCAATCTAAATATGCACAGATTATTGAGAGTCTGTTGTATTTAATGAATTATACCAGGCCTAACATAGCTTATGCTGTGTGTAGATTGAGCAGATATATTCATTGTCCAAACAATGAATGTTGGGAGGCCTTGGTAAAATTAAAATATTTGAGAGGTGCCATAAACTATGGTATACTATATAGTGGATTTTCCGCTGTATTAGAAGGATACAGTGATGATAACTGGATTTCAAATTCAGATGAGACAAAATCCACTAATGGCTATGTGTTTATGTTTGGTGGTGGTGTTGTCACATGGATGTCAGCCAAACAAAGCTTTATAACTAAATCCTTAAGGGATTTTGAGTTTGTTGCTTTGGAGTTGGCTGGAACTGAGGCTGAGTGGTTGGAAAACTTCTAAGCAAATATCCCATTAGGTGACAAACCAATTCCATCCATTTCATTACACTGTGATAGCCAATCAGCGATAGCTACGGCTAAAAATAAAACCTTTAATGGCAAAAACAGACATATTCAATTGAGACATAATATTGTGAGGCAGCTGCTAAAAGATGGTGTAGTCTCAATTGATTATGTAAAATCAAGTGTGAATCTTGCGGATCCGTTAACGAAGCCTCTTGGGAGGAAACAAATTTTTGAAACATCGAGGAAAATGGGATTTAAGCCAACTTGAAATTAACCACGATGGCAACCCAACCTTTGTGATTGGTGATCCCATGAATAAGGTTCAATGGGAAGAACAAGTCGTTTGTTAATTCTGGTAGCACTAAATTAAAATATCCCTTCCTATGGTGTGTGATAGTGCTATACTGCATTTTTAGTGAGGTTGTACATAGGTACTTAATGATTTCATATTCCTACAGGATCGTGTATAAGTGCAGATACACTTTATTGAAATCACCTCGATGAATGTGGAGTGGGGCCGCTCCTATGAGTTTCTGGCGAAATCTCTAGAGCATTCATTATGAAACAGGCACGCGCACGGCCGTTGTAACGCGCAAAAACGTCGTTAATAGCAGAAATGTGGGGGTATAATCTGACTCTTAATGCCTCTAGTATACAACAAGAGTAGTTGGTTCATAGAAGGAGGCTTCACTGACTACTCTGTGTACTATGTGTTATTGGTCTAGGTCTAGTTCATAGTCGGAAAGACACTAGATACAATGGTTATGCCCATGGGTGAGACTCATGAGAAATGTGGTTCTTTATTTTACATATGTGGGGGATTGTTGGACCTAAGTCTAATATTGGGTGTGTAAAATAAGTCCACATTGCCTGCACAAAAGAGATATGAGGGTTGAAGTTATTTTTGGTACTTTATTTTATTAATTATAATAATTAATAAAATATTTTATTAATTATTATAATTAAATAAATATTTTATTAGACCTATTATATATATATGAGAACCCTAGTTTCTAAATCATGAGGAGCCTCTCTCTCTTTTGTATAGTCTCTAACTTTTCTTCTGCTATTCTGTATCCCTCTTTGTGTGACATTGAGGAAGATTTCGTTTAATCCTGTGAGAGTGCCGGTTTCTAATCAGTGAGATACCGGAATATCTCTTCAGGACAGTGTCCTAGAGACGCGACTCGAAATTATCGTGAGAAATCCCCAACAGGTTATTCAGACTTGAGAGTTGAGATAATGGGCCAAAGGGTTAAATAAAATATTGTAGGTTTGGACTCATTTGGGCTACTTCTGCGTTCGTTTGCGCTGTACCTATTAACGGTTGGTTCTTGGTTTTTGCGTTTTACAAATCGTGTTTGTCTGTTTCTGATTTATTTTTTTCCTTAATTCAAGGTGTTGTGTATTATGAATTCTGTCTACAGATTGGTGTCAGAATTTACAATAATAATAATAATATTAATATTAATATTAATTGTGCTCCACGTTCCTGTTCATCAATTCTTCCATTGGTCTAGAGTGGTGTTTGTGTATTTTCCCTTCCCTTCCCCTTTGCTTCTCACAACTTGTTAGTATGTAGTAACATACTAACATATAGCATTCTTTATCTGTTGGAGTGACTAAGAAGTACAAAATTTAATATTAACCACAAGTGATCAAGACTTTAAGTGTGCTTATTTAGGACAATAAGCTAAGAAAATCTGAACAAAGATAGAATTATACATTTTATAGTTATAGAGTATAGAGCTGATTATTTGTGAAGCAGAAATTTAACTTCTAGAAGTGTCCCGATAGGAGAGGGCATGGGCTCTTGTATATGTTTTAGGGTGGAGACATGGAGACAGCATATTAATTAATTAGGTGACCTTGAATATGGGCCATCAATCAATGAAGAAGGTGTTCCCCTGCAATAAAAAAAATAAATTATATAGAAGATTGTGGTTGGGTGATTGAGATGAGATGATGTTGTAATGAGATGAGATGAGATGAGATGATGTAGTGTTGTTTGGGTGATTTTAGAGAAAATGATGTTAAATATAGTGTGAAATTATATAAAAGGGTATGTAATGGATTGTGGTTGGTTGAAATAGATTTATAGATTTTTTTAATTTGTATAAGGGTAAAAATGGTAGAAAATAATGAGATGAGATGAGATGATAGGTGTTTGATGGTGGGTTGGATGGGATGATGTTGAGATTAGATGCTCTTGGAAAGCGTGAGGATGAGATATTTTTGGATGAAAGGGTTTAGGGTCAATCTCATTGGATGAGATGATGGACCAAAATGAAAATAATATTAAAATTATTTTAAGATTACAATTTGGTCCATAAATTTGTACCGGTCCAATTAATCAATCCCTAACATGTGTAAATGATAACTCGGGGCCTGTAAAAAATTCCGGTCATCAATAATCGAGTCTATTTATGAAATTCAATAAAAAAATTACAAAGAATAGTTTGAGGACCAGAATGCAAATAACAAAACAACACTAAAATGTTTGGTCAAAGGTTAATTTTGGTCCTAAATGTATGTCCTAATATTCATTTTGGTCCATTATGTTTCAAAAAGTTCAAATTGGTCCTAAATGTTGGCAAAATTATTCATTTTGGTCATAACTATTGGTAAAATGTTTCAAATAGAATATATGGAGGTACTCTTCGGGAACAATACATAGCTCTAAATTCGTCATGTTTGAACTTGAAACAAGCCATATTCAATACTTGGGACCAAAATGAAATATTTTGCAAACATTTAGGAGCAATTTGAATATTTTAACTCCTTTTAATTTGTACACAAAACTTCATAAAATATATTGAAAAAAAGTATGGATTGAATTGTATAATAGCTTTATGACCGAAACAAATAGAAGAACATTGAGACAATAAAAAACAAAACAACATTGCAATTTTTTGGCTACCCATGATTCGAACAAAAAAAAATAACCGACACGTGGAAACTTGTGTATTTTCCCAACCAAAAAATAAACGTTATTTCTCCATTATCCACAACATATAATTATCGGATGATTTTGGACATGAATATAGAACAAAAAATAGTTTGAGGACCAAAATGAAACTAATTGCATAGTTTGAGGAAAAGAAACTAAACAAAAAATAGTTTTAGAAGCCAAGGAAACTGAGCTCATAGTTTGAAGATCAAAATGCTTATAAAAGTGAAGAGAATATTGTAACGAGAATAGAAGATTATAACTTAAAAAATAATTTAAGGATTCAATTGTATATTTTATTCAAAACAAATAAAAGAATATTGGGACTAAAAAAAATAACAACATTGCAAATGAATAAAAATAACTTTTGTTTAATTAAGTTAATATAAATATATATATATATATAATAAAATATATAACATTTATATATATATATTTGAGAATTGAAAAAGAGAGAGAGAGTGAGAGAGATAAAATATGACATATATATATAATAAGAATATATTTTTATATATATATTTGAGAGAGATGTGTGTGTGAAGGAGAGAGAGAGAGGTGTAGGTGAAAAAGAAAAAGAAAAATTGATAAGAAAAGATATATATATAGAGAGAGAGAAAAAAAATTATAAGTGTAATAAATGAGGGTATATAAAATTACTATTTTACCTAATTATCTTTTTTATATATGTATTAGAATATGGTAATTATAGGTATATGAGTAGGGATAGTTTAGTAAATGTAAGAGAAAATGAGATGATGTTATAGATGAGATGATGATGTGAATGAGATGAGATGAGATGAAGGCTTAACAAACACAAAATCATTAGTGTTCATCCAATCTTAAAATGAGATGATGATTGAATGAGATAAGATTGGAATTTGAAAGGTCCCAAACAGGCCCTTATCAAGTATGGAAGATTCACATTAACAAAAAGGAAGGGCACGATGGTATTAGTACTAGTATTAGTATTAGTGTTCCTAAGAAAGATATGCTTTCTTCACATGCTCTTTCTCTGTCCTTTTGAACAACTGCATTATTGGCGGCATGTGTACCTTACTATATTCATCTCGTCATGTGCCTCTTCACACCCACGCATCATTATTATTACGTTACATTACAATATACAAACCCCTCAATTTTTGTTTTGGGCCTGGGAACAGTGTAGATCAGATTCCTTTTATCCTTAAACATTTACTATCAGTATTCTCTTAACTCTTTACTCTGTCGACCAAAATAAAACTCTTTTTACTCTTTAAATTTTAATCACTTTGTAAAATTATTATAATTTCACATAATTTCCGAAATGATTAGCAGTTCAGCATCCCTAATATCCAATCTCCAACCTAAATTTAATTATTAACTATTTTAATTTGTTCTGACATTATTCTCGTTTTGGGGTGGTATGCCCTTATGGATGCTGGCAATGGCATTACCAAACTAAATTAAAATTAAAATCTAAATAGTGATATTGCTTCTGAGCAAAGACAAGTGTTATTCTTAATTTAACTACCACTTGAGTCACACATTTTTGAAGTTAGAATAACAGTATATTGAGAGAGTTCTAACTTTTCAAATATGCAAGATCTGATTAAGTTAACTATAAAATTTCTTGGAGAAATAATATAGTAAATAAATCTATGTAAAACAAAAAAGAAAAACTGAAAAAGTGTCGGCAGCCAATCTTGCTGTACTAGAATACGGTTTGGGTAGGATACACTCATAGACTAACTTTTCCCGAGGGTGCAAAATCCAAATTTGTCGTCCTTTGGATGGTAATTAAAATTAGATAAATGAAATGTATGATTTAGAAAGAGAAATGAAGAATTAAGTGTCGGAAGGATATTAAAATGGGGATATCAACGTTATGATCAACATACAACGTTGTTGAACAAACATGTTGTGTAATATTATGAACATGATGAAAAATAATAATGATAATCTCGAAGCCTCAATGGGCATATGGGGACTGCTTATTACTCCATCCGTTCCTATATATATATATATATATGATATTTAAGGTAAAAACACACATACCAAGGAAATGATTAGCTCACCTAAAATGAAGAGAAAGATGAGGTAAAAAAATTAAACTATCCATATTAAATTACTAGGAAAATGTTTATTCATTTATGACTCTACTATATTTAATAGGGATAGAATGGTAAAAGAATAATTAATGCTCTCTTGAAGTTATAAAACATCAGATATTTTGGAATAAAAAAAGTTCTTCAGAAAAACTGATATTCAGAAAAGGAGGGAATATTATCTTTGGAGTTACGCAAAAGTAACACTGACAATAATTACCCAATTAATCTTCATTTACAGCTTCATGGGTCAACGTCTAACAACTCCGATTCCACTGTAAACTGTTTCCTTCGGACAGACTACACACCAAACAAAGTTCTTTTTCGTAAAAACTACACACCAAACAACGTTGCAAGTTGCAAATAAGGACTTTCAATCATCTCTTCCAATTCTTAATTATTTCCTCTCACATCCAATGAACACATTTTGTATGATCGTTTTTAATTACAATTTTAAATTTGGTTGTACAACTGCTCAATTCATACTATTTTTTTTATAATATATTTCTAAACATTGTTATCTCTAGACTTCATTATCTATTTCTGCTAACAATAACAATAGTTTAAAAGTTCAAGAATTTATATTATTGAATCACCGGCTCAAGTTTTTAAGATATTTTTTCTTGCATTAATAAACTATATAGAGTATATTTTTATATTGCATTTTGATATTTAAATGGATACATGGCAATTGATTAGTTATAATTATAAGCTGCATTTGACCAATCAAAAGTTAAAAATTGTAACGAGGAAATCTAAGCATCCCGTCGACTCAAATGAACACCGCAAGTGCAATGTGAAATGCGATGTGTCAACTAGATATAGCATTTGTCATACCTGCCGCTCATGATTGTCAAATATTGAAATAATAACACCTGGTGTAAAAGCAGGGGAAACATAAAATAAATGGAAAATGACAAAAGGATTTTCATGTTTCTGAGAATTCACTCAATCAATATTCAATCGCGTGTTATCAGACCTTGATACTAAAAAACAAGACATTTTTTTTTTACTTCCTTTGACATATAAGATTTCAAATTTAAAAAGATTTGTTATTAATTTCGTTATGAATAAGGCGCAAGATAAATCAGAAAGTGAAGGGAGGAAAGGAAAGGTTAGAAAGTAAATAAGCAAAGGATATGAAATGATATATATTATATAGCCTAGAGGTGACTGTGAGGAGTGAAAGAGGAGGTAAGATGAGAGGTATATTGGGAAAATGAATATAAAGAGGAAGGAAATGAAATTGAAAAGGAAGACTGCAGTTAAAGCAAAGAAAAAAAGAGATTCGAAAATAATATTGTTGGTGAGGTGGAAGCATCTCTTTTGGTTTTGGGTAGCTATCGATCTCTTCATCTCCTCCTCTTTTTCTTCTGCCTCCTCTCTTCAGACTTCATACTCAATTTCATCTCATTCCTCATCCCTCATCAATTGCTTCATCATCTTCTTCTTCCAATATGACTGACCGAGTCCACCCATCTTCCAAACCCGCCGCCGGCAACCCTGCTCCGGCGAAACCCCAGCTCTACAACCCTAACCGCCCAATGTACCGTCCTCAACAATACAACCGTCGCCGGCGATCCAGCCGCAACCTCTGCTGCTGCTGTTGCTTCTGGAGCATCGTCGTAATTCTAGGCGTCGCTCTCCTCGCCGCCATTGCCGGCGCCGCACTGTACGTACTCTACCGCCCTCACCGGCCTCAATTCTCCGTCACGAATCTCCGCATTGCCAAGATGAACCTCACTACTTCCTCTGATTCCTCCTCCCACCTCACCACTCTTCTCAATCTCACCCTCATTGCTAATAACCCTAACAACCACCTCGTTTTCTTCTACGAGCCCTTCGCCGTCACTGCTTTCTCCGATTCCGTCCAAATCGGCAACGGATCTCTCTCTGCTTTCACTTCCGATAAGAACAACCAGACCAGCCTCCGAACTGTACTCTCCGATTCGCGAGATCTGGACACGGATTCATTGACTTCTCTGAGATCGGGCCTGAAGAAAGCGAAGGGGTTCCCGATACAAATTCAGATGGACACCAAGGTGAAGTTGAAGATGGAGTGGCTCAAGAGCAAGAGGGTCGGAATCAGAGTGATTTGTGACGGAATCAAAGGGACCGTGCCCTCCGGGAAGACTCCTTCGGTGTCTTCCGTTACCGACTCCGACTGTAAGGTCGATCTTCGAATCAAGATCTGGAAGTTCTCCTTTTAATCACTCATAATCGTATGCTTTTGCTTCTCTTTCTTTCTTGCTTTCTTTTTTTTGTTTTAATTTACTTTCAATTTTTTAACACCACATTCTCGTTTCAATCTTGGAGAATGTGAGTTTTTTTTTTTTGTTTAATTTTAAAATTGTATAAATTTGAGTTTGTTTCAGGTTTAGGCCAAGCAGGCCCTACATTTAGATTTTTTGGTTATTGTTTTCTCAATTGTATTTTGCTGATGTGTAAGTGACTAAGTGCCTAAGTGGTGGTTTCTCAATTTCTACAGTAATGCAATTGTTTTTGTTTTTTTCACGTTCGTCCCTGTTTATTCAATCAAATCAGCTTGTTAACTTTCTCCCCCGATCAACCCGTACATACTGATGGAATGGAACCATCTTCTAAATGAATCATTACCTCTTGTTCTTTTGAGAAGGATCTGGTTTGAAAAGACTAGGCCACTAGGGTAATCCACACTGAAAGAAGACGTAGGTAGAAACTAGAAAGGGAGTAATGAGTAATAAAAGCTAATTAGAACGTGATATTATATTACTTTATGAGTTCATTAATTGAAGCAGGAAACGCCTCCATAAGATTAAAGTGGTGTGCTATATATGTTTGGTCACACCACCGAGGACTCTGGAATTGAAGTTTCTGTTCCTTTTTTTCAATACATACGACATGGACTCCACCGCCATATTCAGATGGTACGGGGCTGAAAAATAACAAATTAAGTACAAGATGCTTAAATGCATGCAACAGTTTCACTTGGATTAATTATCTAGTATACGTCTCTACATAGCCCAAAACCAAGTTGGTGATGTACTCGCATCGCGTGGTTAGATTTGGGACCAAGCTTGCTCTCTTTTGCTTTTAAATTTTGGTTCCAATATAATATTAACCATAAGCTATTGTTAGTTATACCTGGTGTTTGATATGAAGGCAATAAGTTGTAGCCTCGTGGCTACGGATCTTTTAGAGATTTCAACCCTCTCTCCGTGGGCCTACTTGTACACACTGATATTCATTAGATCCTTTCCGACCTACATGCATGTATGTATTGTGATGGGAAAAAAATATTACGTTTAAAAATGATTAAAGAATTCAGTAAATGAACTAATGTAAAGGGAAGGAAGGAATTCATTGTATCTCGTAGACATTTAAATGATATGCCACTACAAGTTCACATAGGACACATACTAACGTTTAATAATGAACCTATTGCTTACTATGTATCTATCTTGTTGCGCATGTGTACGCACGCAAGAATGTATTTCTTGATTGGTGGCTTGGCAATAGATTGGTGAAAGAAAGGAAAGAAATGGAGGGAGTGAGGGGCTTTTAATTAAAGAAAGTAAAGTTGGATGATCGGAAGAACAGAAAAAGATTACTTAACATTTCCACATTTTAACTGTTCTTTCTTACTTCTTCCTTTAATTTTAACACTCTTACAGTCTACAAAGTAATCTTTCTTTATCCCAATCCTGATTCCTCTTATATATATAACCACTTCTCTTCGTTCGCTAACTCTGTTTTTAATCCATTTGCTATATTTCTTTATTATTTCCACATAACCACCACAAGTTCACATATTTAACTCACTATCTACGTATTTTGCTACCTGAGTCAACGCAAGATTGCTTAACATTCCCACATTTTAAGTCTTCTCTAAATACTCCACTTTGGAATTACCTGACTCTCCTCTACTTGTTTCCACTCAATTTGTCTCCGCTAACAGAGTATTTCAAACTATAGTGCTTTCGTTAAAATATATAAATTAAAAACAAGATAAAAATAATTTGAGTATAGTTTTAATGTAAGCAAACAAAATATTTAGCGTAAGCAAGTGGCAAAAAAAAAGAGAGAAAAAAAAAAGAATAAATGGGAGAAATGAATTTATATAACATCCCAGAAATTTCCCTTTGACTGTGGAAGTGGTGCTCTGCTCCTTAGGTGGCACCGTGGCAGACTGGCAGACAAACTTCAAAGTCTTAAGAAACAGAGTAGTTAAGGCTTCAAGGAAGTAAACTTTGAAACTCATCTTAATAAAAGATATATGATCAACTACATCTACAAATAAAATTCATCAAAATCCAAATACAGACATTTTAATTTATAATAACTAAATTAAAATTTGAGTTCAAAAGCTCCAAAATAATTTGACCGTTACTTGTTTACCTATTGCTTGTTCTACTTCTACCCAATTTGTCTTTTAGCTTGAGTTTAACGCTGACTTATCTCGTAGGCTATGATAGGAGATGAAGTTAGCTATTCAGTTGTGATGAGCTGCCAGTTTGTTATGTTGGAATTTTTGTGTGGATTAGCATTAATTTATTGTAAGATTAATATTTGTGTTTACTGATAAGTAATTAATTTATCGTAAATCTGAATAAGAATAGATTGGGTTCATATTACTTGTGGTAATTCGTGATGGGTTGGATTATCCACAAGCCTTCCGGGACCGGGCTAAGAACCCCAAGCCACGTCCGAAGAGTATTAGTAATTATCCCATTAGATTACTAATGTATATATGGAGTTTGTTTGTTAAAGGGACTATTTTGTAATTATGTTCAAGGACCACTTTGTAATATTCACTAATTAGTGAATTTGGCTATATATAGCAAATGTGTTTTCATACATAGCAGCAGGTCCTCATTTTGCACTCTTTAGTCCCTTCCTCTTCCTCCACTCCATCTTTTCACTCTTTTGGATTAGTGGCTTGAAGATCTTAGCTCCACTCCAGATCAATTTTAACTCCAGGTCAGTGTTTTCGTCTCCCACACTCGGATTTATTTCCGTCATGTTAGTGTTAGTTGTAAATCAGTTTAGCCTTAGTTTAGTTTCGTTCTCTCTGTTTCTCTGCTTATAAATACTTGTACTCTGCCGTTACTTCATATAATACAAATCACATTCTTCTCAGTTTATCTCTCTTCCTCATATTCTGTCAGGCTAAAACAAATAGAGCAATCGAACCACTTGAATTGCCTCACTTTTTGTAGCAACAAGAGTCCAATGCAATTTTATTACACTGGACGTTACAAGCAAGAACTTAAAGAGTGGAAAAGATGACAAGTCTCTTTCCTTTAGTTTAGTAGAAACACAAACACCTGTCAATCTCAAAATTTGTCTCAATTTCAATAGCAATACCACTTGTTTAAGCATCCAGAAACGATATATTCTGGTATCAATTCCATATAGAACAAGATACTTACATCCCACAGCCAGAGTGCTGAGAATTAAACAAGATAAAGGAATTTTATACTAGCCTGCAGATGACCAGTACATATCAGTAATTTTTTCCAGTTCCACCTATTTGGGAAACGAGGATGAAGCCTCCTGCAATCATTATTTCTCAGAACCCAAGGATTACGTGAAAGAAAATATAACTTATCATACCTCGACGAAACACTGTGAAATAAGGCATGTATAACTGAGTGTCCGTTAAGACAAAATCTCAGAAAGCTTCTCAAAGTCAATTAATCCATGAGTGTTAACAGCTTCCGAAACCAAATTTTTGGAATGGGATTAGAATGATCGCGAGCCTGCAAGACTGCATCGCGGAGTGTTCAAATTTTCAGTGCATTGGCTTTCCAGAATGACACACAATTGTAAGAAACCAGTTCTTTTTTTAGACAAACACTATTCTCTCACCCCAATTGGATGAGTTCCTCTATACTACTTTACTTGTCTATTTTATTTAGGCAAAACACCCTTTCATGTCCCTAACGTTTGCAGTGATTTTCAGTTATGCCCTTAACGTTTCATTTTGTTCAGACATGCCCTCAATGTGCAACCAACGTTTCAATTATGCCCTCAATTTTGACTCAATGCACATGTGGCAATTTTTTTTGCTTATGTGTCATTTTTTTTGTTTGACTTGATTACGTGGCATCATGACTGGGCATTCTTATTTTTCTTTTATCCACCTTGGCATGATGACTGGATTTACATTTTTGAACATAAAAATTGAGTAAACTAGCAAATCAGTCCCTGGATTTACATTTTTCATCATCTTCATTCATTTTAGTCCCAAATTCTCAAAATAAAATTGTAAAGTGTCCCAAAACACTTCCAAACATTT
>QANZ01009007.1:30673-45578 GCA_003254925.1 Chamaecrista fasciculata
TCATCATCATCATCATCATCATCATCATCATCATCATCATCATCCTCTTCTTCGCTGCCCCGCCATTACGTGAACTGCCAGCACGAACATCGATTTGGTTAGAAGAACGCATTTCAGGAAATTGTAAGAAGGAATTATCTGCTTCTCCAAGCTTCTCGTCAAAATGGTTGCGTCGGTGGTGAGAATTCTAGTGAGGTCGGAGCTGGACATTCCGATAGAACGAAGAAATTGCAATTTGGGCAAAAGGGTGACATTAGGGTTCGCTAATAAGAACAACGGGCGCTTCCTGATAACCAAGCCGCCGTTCACGGCGGCGTTTCTGAGGCCGTTGATGGAGACTCTAGCGCAGGAGCAGGACGCGAACTCGCAGATCGGCTCGGCGCTGTGTCTCGCGGCGGCGATTGAGTCGGCGCCGGAGCCCGATGTGGAGGCGTTGAGGAAGAGTGCGTTGCCGAGATTGGGGAAGTTAATGAACATTTCACAAATATCGTGCAAGAGATCAAGGAAATGGGGTTCGATCCAACCAAATCGATGTTCGTGTTGGCAGTTCACGTAATGACGGGGCAGCTTCTGAAGAAGAAGAGGATGATGATGATGATGATGATGAAGAAGATGAAGATGATAATGAAATTAGGATTTAGGGACCAATTTTTTTTTTAATTCCGATTTAATAAATTTGAGGACCTAGGGACCAAATTGTAAGAGAGTGGTTTTTTTAGGGGTTAGGGTTTTAGGGTTTAGAATTTTAGAGTTTAGGTTTTAGGGTTTTTAATACTTTTAAGGACTAAATTGAAATGTTTGGAAGTGTTTTGGGACACTTTACAATTTTATTTTGAGAATTTGGGACTAAAATGAATGAAGATGATGATAAATGTAAATCCAGGGACTGATTTGCTAGTTTACTCAATTTTTATGTTCAAAAATGTAAATCCAGTCATCATGCCAAGGTGGAAAAAAAAAATAAGAATGCCCAGTCATGATGCCACGTAATCAAGTCAAACAAAAAAAATGACACATAAGCAAAAAAAATTGCCACATGTGCATTGAGTCAAAATTAAGGGCATAATTGAAACGTTGGTTGCACATTGAGGGTATGTCTGAACAAAATGAAACGTTAAGGGCATAACTGAAAATCACTGCAAACGTTAGGGGCATGAAAGGGTGTTTTGCCTTTTATTTAAAAACTTAACATTATAAAAATTGAAATAAAAAATTAAACCATTTTCAAGCATTTTATCCCTGTAATGATCGTAATGCATCTAATAATTAAAGGCCAAAATCTCAAATTGTTCTCTTATGTATATGGTAGATTTTTAAATTAGTCCCTTATGTTTCATTTATTTCATAGTAATCTTATATGTTTATATAATTTCTTAAATTGGTCTAAAAAATACTAAATGTGATCATATATGTTTATATAATCTTATATGTTTCAAGTTTGAATGCGACGAATCTAGAACTACTGGTTTCTTTTGACGAGTATTTTGAGTGGTCGTCAACAAATGAAGTTAAATCGAATCTCGAAAATGTGTAACACATTTCAGGATCAAATAAATAAAGTTGGTCATATCTTTATCGTTTTAAGTCCGAATGTAAAGAATTCAAAATTATGTGTGCTAATTCTTGAAGAGTTTTTTTTCTACTAATGTGAGATTGTTAGTAAATTATGTCAAATCACGTATCAAAAATAATTTGGAACCACTTTAAACAATTATGAAAATATATAAAACTAATATAAAATAAATTTGAAATCCAGCCTATACAATATCAAAGAACAATTTGAGAATTTGATCGTAATGTTCAATGATATATTATCTTTTTTATTAAATTCTTAATTAATAGATACGATTTCAATTTGATTTCTTCAAAATTTTTATTTAAGTCTTTGAAAGTCCATAATCATTATTGGTGTATATATGGCAATGCTAATTTCTGAAAAGAATGATGTATACAGAATCTTTTTTGTTTGCGACGGTGCCGAAATTTCAATAATGGCCACAATTTGCAGGGAACTTTAAAGTTATAATACGAAATGATTCGTTCGTTACTATTTCGATTTCTCGTCATATATATATTTTTCGTTTCTACGCTGATTATCTCTTTTTGGGTCTTCGCTCCCACATGGATCAAGGGACCACCATTGTTTCTCATAATATCATTAAAATAGAAGATTTACGATTAGAAAAAAAAAAGTTAATTTTTTTAAGCTATATATCCAGGCACAATTATAGTTTTGAATATAATCAAATGGTTTTAATCTATTATCAGATTATTAAAATTGGGAAACAGAAATTACGATAAATTACTTTACTTAATCTTGAATATTATCATCTTTCTTCAGTTTCTTAAGAAACAAAAATAAAACGAGCTCAGGTAAAAATTAGAAGTATTGAAGTCCAAAACCGAGAAAACAAACAAAGGCACGAGAGACAGATAGCAAAACTGCGAAAGCAACAAGTGAAGCCCACAATTGTAGAGTTTGAATGAAGAAGCAAAAAGTTAAGTAAAAGGTACTTACTATTTACAGTTTAATTACTGTTTGCCAACATAACCTAACAATTCTCTTTAGATATTTGAATTTGATCTACATATGTAAATAAGCAGTATAATAATATACACTTTTTTTTTGTATCAGAGGAAAAGAACACGTAATATACAAAATTTGAAATATAATAAAAAGGTTGAAAATTTGAAAGGGATTAGTCTCGTGATAATTAAAGCTTCGGAATATGCCATATGGATTGGAGATGCCAACGGGAATCGGAGTTTCTCTCTCTGCTTTATAACTTAATTGGGGTATTATTACCTTGTAAAGCTCCAAGTCCATGCATCCTCAATTATTTATCGTCGTCTCATCACAATTTATATATAGTTATGACCTGGCGAAGAAAATATCTGTCATAGTTTAGATAAATTTGAAGAATAAAAGGCAAACAAATAAATATAATGAGAATTTAAGGTTGAAGTAGAATACTAGAATAGCCGTAAGCCAAAATATCTGTTGGGCATCTTCCACAATTAGTGGGGTTTTATGAGACTTGTCAATTGTCACATTAGGCCTTCACCCTCCTCCTCCGCACCAGGGTCCAGGAGGATGCTTTTTTTTATTCTTGGTTAAATTATTTCTTAATTGCTCCTCACTTTTGTTTGATTATTCTTTTACTTTCAATACATTTTTCTGTTAACTGACATGAACACAATAATATTGATACATGCATCATCACAAATGTAATAACAAAATTAAATCAAATAGTACTCATCAAAAAAAAATTAAATCAAATAGTAAGAGGAACTTATCAGGATTGCTTAAGTAAACCGAGTGGTTGAATTAATAATCTACAATAACAATACACAGAGATCGAGTAATTAATCCTTGTGAATAATTGATGACTCAAATAATGCTCAAGTTAATAAAAATCTCAAAAATTACTCGAGACAAGAGAGTTGTGAGAGACTGTCTGTAACATATCGTAGTCCGTCGTCGATATTAAAATTTTATATATGGAATTAGTGAACGAGATTTTGTGGTATTGCTGGTCTATATTCTAAGAAGTGAGTAGTCAATATATAGAATCTCAAATAGTTAGCAGCGTGTGATGTGGGGCGATGTGCGTCTTTGCTAAGGCTTGTTCACCGTTGCTGGTAGGTCAAATAAGATATATACCATGTAATAAAATCATAAAATGTATGCAAAAATCAGTTAATATCCATTGGTGTGTTAGGAAGGGATATGATTTAGGTCTAGACTTCTGCATTGCATCATTTATTTATATGAAGCTGCACAAAGTGTACGTGCAGTTGGCACTATCATATCCTACATTTTTTTTTTCTTCTTTATTTCCTCCGTTGTCTAATTGGAATTGTAGCAAATACTTACCATTTTCTTTTTCACTTCAGTTGTATTTTGAGGACAATTGTTTTAAAATAAAGTCTCAACATATAGAATATGAATCTAAAGACTGATGTGATATAATTTTTTCACAAAAGTTCTAGAAATATCGGTGAGAATGTTACTAGAACGTAACATAGTGGACAACGTCTCCTTGTTTGATGCATGTGTTTTAATCTCGTATAAAAATTATATACAATTCATAAAATATGGTTACGTTAACATTAAAAATTAAATAAAAAATGTCACAGATAGCCCAAGGTGAAAAAAACTTTTCCTTGAGTTTATCTTGAAGAAAAGTTTGTTTCCAAAATGTGATTGAAGTTATGAGGTGAATTATAGAAACCAATTAAATATTATGGATGAATTATAATGAACTATATATATTAATCCGGAAATGGATTCTCTAGAGTTCCTTTCTCTACATTTTTTGTGGAGTATGAGAGAGAAAGGAAGAGAAAAAAAGAGAGAGAAAGAAAAAATATAAATTTATATATTTTTATTTCATAAATTTCATATTTTTTCTCTCTTATTCTTCCTTTCTCTTTCTAACTCCACAGAAAATGTAGAGAAAAGAACTCTAGAGGATCCAAACCCTATTAATCCTTATAGCTCGATTTGTTTGTTCCCTTATTAAATTAACCAAGCAGGCGTTTAACGTTTAAAAGTTCAAGATTAATTTTTGTTTCAAAGTCTTTATCTTTTACAATTTTCAGATTGGCCTTATATATTTTCATAGTCATTCACTTTGATTCCAAACTACTGAATATAATCATACGAGGAGTCTAGATACCAGCTAATGAGTATTTCTCTATTTAGTTTGGGTCATCAGTAAATAAGGTTAAATTGTGTCTAAAAAGTAAGCCGCTTGTTTCACAATCAAACAAATGAAGTTGGTCATATTTCTTTTATTTCAAATCTAAATAATGCCCCGAGTTCGAAGCTACAAGTTATTTTTTGAGTATTTTTATTCTGCTCAGTTGTGAACATCAAGAAAACATGTCAGATCGAATTCAAAAGTGGTTTGAGGATAATTTTTGTCTATAATTTTTCACTTTTTGATCCCAAATTCGTTTTTGAGCTTGATTTGACAAAGTTTGTTAACTACTCCAAATGGACAAAAAAAACTCATAAAGAATAACTCGTATCTCTGAGCTAGTTGCGTTCGAATTTGAAATAAAAAAATATTATCAACTTTATTTGTTTGACCGTGAAACGAGCAACTCACTTTTCGAACTCGATTTGATCTTATTTATTAATGACCTTAACTGGATAAAAAAGTACTCGTTAAATGAACTTATAACTTTGGACTAGTCGCATTAATACTTAAAATGAGATATATACATATTCAATAGTTTAGGATCATTTGCACAAAAAAAAAATAGTTTAGGACCACAGTGAATGATTATGGAAATATATAAAAAAATTGAATATTCTAAAAACTAAAAGACTAAAGTAAGATACATGAAACTAATATGAATATTCGACCTATATTTGGATGGATTCAATAATCAAATTGAAGCAATTTATAAGAAAAATATTTTTTATCTTCAGAACCAATTATATCAGAGTGAACTAACTTATCATTTAATGGTACAATAGTTTTTTGTTTTAAATTCAGAATATAATGCAGCTAAAATATAACATTAAATTATATGATTTTCGTAAAAATTGTATTAGTTGGAGTATCAAAATATTAATAAGATGTATAGAATTAAAAATAAATTAAACCCGGGATTGCTAAATTTTATATTAGTAGTCTATCACTCTATCTAGTTCATACTAGCTAATACTAATTAATAAAAAAAAAATGTAAACTAAAGCAGTTTTTTCCTATCTACGAAACTTTCTGAAAAATCCGCATATATAAATTTCAAACTAATTTTTGTTGAAATTTGAATAGGAATAAAAGTAAATATAAAAAAAAATAAAATGATACTTTCCACGTGAATTAGAAAAAAGAGACTAAAGAACAAAATCTACAGAAAAATCCAGCGTGGAAGACAAATCCCTTTCTACAAGGTCATCGTTGCTTATTTTTCACAAACATAGATTCCTTTTTTCGCTTACTTTTCTGCATCAGCAATTTTTCCTAATGAAAAGTACAATATTCTTACTCATTTCAAGGTGATGAGTGGCAACCATTTGTCTTATATTTCAAAAATAAAGTAACAAAATTATAATAAAACAAATATTAATCCTGTATGAAATATATATATATATATATTATAAATATAGGCAGCCATTCTAAGTTTCTATACTACGGTACTATATATATACTCACATTTGTTGCAAGTGCGTCAACCTTTTTTCCCTTGACATGCAGTTCTTTTTCATGATAAAGTCTCTAAAACTACGCCATTATTCAAGAGTTAACACAAATCAAAATTTACTTGAATTTACCGTAGTTTGCTCTCCTTCTTCTTTAATTTTGATAAAAAAAGTGGAAGTATATGAAGACAAAAGGGAAGCTAACAGCTTATAAATAGCAGGAAAAACAAATAACAATAATAAGGATAACTTCACGTGAAAGACAACAACAACTATAACAAGACAAAGAAAGAAAAAAGGTGGGAGGCGGGTTCAAAATAATAATCATGTAAAGCCTCATCTTCTATATATATATATATATACATATGATTTTCAAGGATAAAATTAAGAAGATCGTGAACTACTATTTTTTTCTTTCCTTCAAATCAAGCGTCGTGCTCCCTTCTAATTAACCTCACAACACTATAAATCCACTATTTATTTTGACCACCAATGAAAAACCCGGCCACCAAACCTAATCAAGTTATAATATATAATTAAGCAATGATTTATGCCCGAACGCGCGTATGTGCTTATTATGATTATTATGGATAAAATGATCAAAATGCAAGTATATATTCCATATATACATCATTTAACTGAGAGCCGTGCTTAATTAACATTGCATTAAATATGAATATTGCACATGTGAAATTTTGGGTAGAGAACTAGTACTCAAATTGAAAAAAAAAAAAATATTAACCTCGACATTTAATTTTGTAAAATATGAAGCATGACATAAAGACTTATTAGAAAGTATTGTGTCGGCCTGCGGTTAACTCCAATAATTAATTATGCGAACTATATGTATTGAAACTAGAATAAGTGATTTCCCATGCATTATACCTTACCGGAAAATGGATGGAGGATGAATTATTAATTAGAGTAAGAAGATGTCTGCTAGCTATCATTATTATTATTATTGAAAAAATTATGCTAGTACGTAATTAATCAAAGCAAAGAAAGTAAGTAAAGGATCATCGATCATTAATAGACGAGTGGATGAAGAAAAATAGTACGAAACTTAATTTAATAAGGCGGGAATAGTTGTATTGTACCTTACACTTACAGCACTATATATTCAATGTCGTCCATATACAACTGAAGGAATTAATAAGCCGCCATACAAGAAAGGAAAACTTTGAAGCCTCAAATAGGGAGACCCCATGAAATGAAAAGAAAGAAAATGTTATAATAAAAACCCAGAGAATGAAGGCTTTACATTACGTTATTGGATGGAACAACCATATTGAAAGTGAAGCGATGTATACAAACTTAACTTAATTGAAGCTATTATAATAGTTAAGCTTGCCAAGGTGGTGTTTGGTTGTGATTGTGCTTACCTTGAGAAGAAGAAGCCAAGTGATGAAGGCCTGATAGATTGAAAAAATCTGAGTGATTATGAGGGAATGGCTTGAGACCCAGAAAATCTCTGGTAATTTCATGGCTGGCTGTAGTTGTAGGTGTAGTGGACTTGTTGGTT
The DNA here is from genome assembly GCA_003254925.1 of Chamaecrista fasciculata. Taxonomy (NCBI): domain Eukaryota; kingdom Viridiplantae; phylum Streptophyta; class Magnoliopsida; order Fabales; family Fabaceae; genus Chamaecrista; species Chamaecrista fasciculata. Next base: position 38,356 of record QANZ01009007.1, read on the forward strand.
TTATTACCAAAGTGAAAGTGATTATGAGTAGTGGTGGAGTCGGATGTAATGGGGTTGAACATTCCGGTGAGAAGGTCGTCGAAGGAATTGGAAGAGGCGTGGAAGGCGAAGCCGGAAGAAGAATTAGGCATGAATTGATGATGATGATGATGGAGGAAATTAGAAGAAGGAATAGTACTAGTATTTGTAGGAGGAGGTGATAAAGATGGAGGAGATGGTGGATTATTGGAAAGGGGGGCACTTTGGTCCAAGTAGTTACTATTATTATTATTAGTATGAGAGGTGAAGGCGAGAGGGAAGGGCAAAGTGGGAATTGGTGAAGAAGAAGGAGGAGAGGAAGAGGTAGATTGATGAGGGATGTGGCCAATTTGGGATGCTTTCTGCAACAAAGCAGTGGCTGAAATGTAAGGAGAATTATTATTATTATGGAAATTTAGGGATTGTTGTTCATACTGATCTAAGTGCTGATCCAAGTTTAAATGTGGGGATGAGGAGGAGAGTAAGGAGGGGAAGTCTTGTTCCTTTTTGATAAGGAACGGCAATGGTGAGGGTTGAAGAAGATGATGATGTTGATGTTGATGGGTATTATGGGTATGGAGAAGTGGGTTATTCAGGTTCATGTTTATGTTCATGTTCATGTTCATGTTCATCACTGCTCTGCCACTGCCACTACTCTCCTGAGCCAAAGCATCACAGAAGGCTCTGTGTGTTATGAAACTGTCCCTTCTGCACCCAAATATATATATATCACAAAAAGCCAACCACTAAGCAACAACAAACCAATGCTACCTTCCTATATATAGACAAACACTCTTAATTCATTTCTTTGTTTTTTTGTAACAGAAAATGTTAATTAATGCTAAATTAGTTCATGGAAGCTCCGGGACAAAGTATACATTCAGACTCAATGAATACTTAAAAAAGATATTTAAAATGTTAATTGTGACATGCAAGCACTATGAAGCTAGTCCTTATTAGTAATTAATGAATATAAATGAGAATGATACCTAGAGAAGAGGGTTCCGCAGTCACATTTGTACTCCTTAGTGCCACAGATTTTGGAGTGAGCTTTCCAATCAGATTGAACAGCGTAACGCTTAGAGCATTTTTCGCACTTCCACTTTTTTTCTCCGTGCTTCCGGCAAAAGTGTTTCTTGATGCCGGTGAGGTCTCCCAATGCCCTTGAAGGCTCGTGATGAACGCACGTCTTCTCAGGACACACGTACACCTTCTTCCTTATCACTTCTTTGTTGCTTCTTTGCTTCAGCTTCCATGGCAGATTGTGCCCTCTTCTGTGTAGTTGCAGATTCTGGTCTCTCTGAAACCCTTTCTTGCATATCTCGCATACGAATCGGTTTGTCGCCATCAGGGTCTTTGGGGACAACGCTATCACTTCTGCCTCTGGGTCTGAAAATTCATTCATTCATCCATTCATTAATACGGTACCTAGCTAATATATATATATACATACATATATAATTCATAATTAATTAACAAAATAATCACCTGGGTGTCCTGGAAGATTTCTCTTCTTTTTGGGTACTGATTCTTCATTCGTTGAAGTTGAGGATTGGTGATGAGGATGAGGGTAGAGAGACACAGTAGTAGGATTAGTAGTATGGTGAATCCTGCTTCCTGAAGAAGCGCTTATTTCACTAGATGCAGATGTCAAATTCGACATATTTTCCTCCATAACTACCAAACCTTTCAACATCTCTTTCTAGCTAGTTATTCACTTCTCATCATACACGTATATATATATTCCTTAGTTAAATATGATGAGTAGTAAACAAATCCACACAGTTAATATATATATATATATATATATGGCAGGCACCACCAATCTGAACGTAACAGGAATAGTGAATCTCTCTCAGATCTGACTGAAAATAAAGCTAGAGAAATTAAATATTGCTTACACTGAGAAATATAAATAGAGACTAGATGGGTATGGAGTAGATCGATCCTACGTGGATTTTATGTGTACCTCTCTGAGTACTCTATATATTATTTCTCCTAAATGGATCGGATGAAGGTGTGTCCGGAACAATATCTTTACTTAAAACCTACAAAAATCCAATTAATAGTTGAAGTGCATAAAGGGGGAAAGGGTAAAGCAAGCAGGAAGGTGCGTGATGAGGAGGTTAGGTAATAATTAGGAGAGTTGATTTTGGTACTTGTAGCTGCGCTGGGTGATGAGGAAGTTTCATGGAGTTGTCTGGGTGTGTACTGAGTGAGAATTGAAAGTAAAGGAAAGAGAAAGAGAAAGAAGAAAGAAGAAGGAAGAGGAGTTGATAATGAATTAAGAGGATGTGGATGAGAGAAAAGGATTCCTTTCAAGGTCACACCCATACCATACACTAAAGGACCGTGAGCCAAGCCAAACAACCCTTCTTCTGACGTCCACTTTCTGTCTTTTCCTTTGTTTTCTTCCTCTCATTTTTCTAAAATTTTCTCCCCTTAATTATTGCATTACATTATGAGATCATCATCATTCATTTTCTCTCTTCTCTCCTCCGCCTCTCTTTAATATAACTATTATTCATTACACATATAATTATATTATATTATATCAACTATATATATAATATTTTCTAAACGTGTCTCTGACACGGATTGATTATTCAGGCCAACATTCCCCTCCCGTATAAAGTAAACATAAAGTAATCCAGAGAGATGATGAACTTTTAACATCTTGGGTAAAACTTCAAAAGCCTCCAAAAAGCACAACTGCTTTTCCCCCCTTCTTCACTCTCACTCTCACTCTCATCAATTCCAAATATCATTCATAAATTCAAATTCACTCACCACATATATAATATGTATATATATAGATATGGAGAACACACTTCTCATCAATTACATGAACTCGATCGATGTTACTAATTGTATCTTCGCTTCTCTTCTCGTTATCCGTATATATACGATCTACTGTTTAACTATAAATATAAACTACGGTTTTAATTATTTAAAAAAAAAACAGTCTGATATATATTTGATTGTGAAGGTAAACACTTAAACGTGAAGGGAATATATATAGGTCGGTCCCCCATGCATGCTGCCAATCCATCACCGCTTTTTAATTAATGGGATATTTTCCCTATTTTTGTCAATTAGACACTCACACTCTGAGCCTCAGCTGTGTCGGTTTTATTTTTTATTTTAAATATATATATATATATATATATATATAGAGAGAGAGAGAGAGAGAGAGAGAGAGAGAGAGAGAGAGAGAGAGAGAGAGTCACAGATGAAACTCACGGCCATTTTGAGTGCTATATATAATATTATTATATATGGAAAAATACATCAATGTTCCTTTTTTTTTTATAATAAATACATCAATGTTCCTGAATATTAAAAGATAGTTATAGCTAGGGTAATGCCAAAGGCCGTTTTCACGGTCACTTTTGCTTCAGTGTCGTCTGTCTCTCATTCTTAACTTTTTAAATTTTAATGTGGGTTCAATGTCTGAAAGATTATATTAATTCCCACAGTGCGAGATATTACAATCACAAAATCATCATGATTGATCACTTTTTTAATTTGTGTTTACAAGAAGTGACTAGATGCATGGTAGATTAATTGCATATATACCTCTTTTTAATCTTCTCATTTACTTATAATCATCAAATTCAGAATTTTCTGCATGCACACACAGGCGTGTAATGTTCTTAATTAAACTGAGGGCCAAGTGGTACAAATTAAATTAAAGTATATAGATATATATATGTGGGACTAGTGAATTAGTAGTTACTATTCTTTCGATGTGTTTTGCCCTTCTTGTTTCTATGAAAACAATGATTACCTTGCATGCCCAGCATCTGATATGTGCCATGTCTCCCTGTGAAACAAGACAACATAGCGAAACAAGTGTAACCGGGCATGATAGACCTTAAATTTCAAATGCAGTACGGTTCAAATTCTGAATTTAGTGCTTCATCTTTTTGCATATATAGGTCGCTTTCACCTTCCCTTATTCTTCTCCAGTTTCAAGGATTTTGATAGAGGGTTGACGGTAGAATTTCTTCATCTTTAAATCATCTTAATTAAGATTTGTTTCATTATATATAACACATTTAAAAAACTTTGTATGCTTAAGTTTGATTTTCATCATATTTTCTTAATTTTTTAACTCTAGATAAATTATTTATTTTACTTTACTTTTGTCTTGATTGGATATCCAATAAACATTATTATGAAGCTATTTTGAGTATTGTTTTAATTGATTACACAATTTTTTGTCCTCTATCAGAAAGGATATATAATATAATATAATCTAAATAAGTTTCTGTATATATATATAAAAGAAAAGTTTAACAAACGTCTTTCAACATAATTAAATGAAGGCAAAACACCCTTTCGTGTTCCTAACGTTTGCGGTGATTTTCAGTTATGCCCCTAACGTTTCATTTGTGTCAGTTGTGCCCCCAATGTGAAACGTTAGTTTCAATTATGCCCCCACCCTCGTTAGTGTACTGTTTTCCAGAACATTTGAGCTTCGATCCGTGTTCGTTTCAGTTTGTTTTGATAAATGAGTTTATGGGTACTCATTTTCGGCTCCTAAGGATCATTTTGCACATGGAAATTTTGAGAAAAATGCTTCGTTTTGCTGCATTTCGTTTTAGTCATTTTTAGGGTTCATCGGGTCCGATTTTCTTAGGATTTAAAGCTATTTTGAGCTTAATCTTTGAAATTGATCCAAGGAATCAAGTTTGTGATGTCCGAAAATTAAAACTCATATGAAATTTGATCAAAATCGAGCTCAAATCGTGTGAAAATGGTGTTTCTTTTGGTGGATAATTGAAATTGCTGGCATAATTGAAACTAACGTTTCACATTGCTTGGGGGCACAACTGACACAAATGAAACGTTAGGGGCATCACTGAAAATCACCGCAAACATTAGGGATACGAAAGAGTGTTTTGCCTTAAATGAAAATTATGTGCATTTCTGTTACTCCTAATTTTTTTTATAACAAAAAAAATGGATATAATGGAAAGTGCTGAAGTTTTCTTTTCTCTTTTTTTTTTNTATTATATCATTTCTATTTTAATCGATAAATGAAACAATATGAACAATAGTACATTGTTAAGCACAATTTTTAAGAAAATCCTTGGTACATGAAAAAGAGGAAGAAGAACACAATTTTTATCTTCATAAATGAAACAATATGAACAATAGTACATTGTTAAGCACTTCGTATCATTTTTGGCAGACTAAAAACACTTCGAAGCATCGAACGTACTCGAGAAGTTTGGGGCGAGACATTGTTGTATGCAGTGTGTTTGACTTGTTACCTGTGTGGGTTTCATTGAAAAACCCAGGTTGAGTGGGTCCCACATTTTTGGGCTTTTAAAGTCCAAATAAAATGGAGGATATATATATTGGACAATAAATTTGACATGTATGTCTTCCATTTGTCAGGGTTTACACCCTCAGTCTCAGGTAAATAGTTCAAATCGTTTCATTAATAAATAATAGGCTGTCCAGGGTTTTTTGATTTTAATAATACAAAAAATAAAAATAAAAAATTTGATCACCCAAAAAACAGAAATATTCTCCATATGGGTGCCACGTGGCACTCATTTATTTTTAAATTTCTTTTTTTTTTAAAAAAATATGAAATCGCAGACATCACTCCGATTTTATTTTCTTTTTAAAAAAATTAAAAATAAAATCGCAAACTTGACTGCGATTTTATTTTCATTTAAAAAAAAATTGCACACTAACCTATGATTTTATTTTATTTTCAATTTTTTTAAAAAAATAAAATAAAATTGAACCCCATAGTTTGACCTGCGATTTGCAGTCAGAGGAGGGAAAAAAAATATTGAACCGTGTCGCACACAAGTATTAAACCCCATACTTTGCATAAGATAAAATTTTCTCTCACATTCTGTTGAGCCAGAACATGTGCATTGATTGCACTTTCAACAACCAAAATGTTATATAAAGTATGTCCTGTGATCTAAAAAAATACAAAATTGCCCCAAAAATTATTGACAAAGTAACATGTTGCCATGTCTACAATAGTTAAAAAACCAAGCAAACAAGAAAAGCCAATTTTAAGCAAGCAAACGACGTTTTTTGACGAAACGGAGGCAGCCAAACCCGTTTGGGTTTGGGTTGGCTTCGTCTCGAAAAGTTACCCGAAATTCATATATCATTTGCTGAATTCTGACTTGTATAGCTCCCGATATCTTCGTTTAAAGTTTTGACCTAAAATATCCTACGTTTTCTCTCCGTACTATCTTGAAACTCATTTTTGGTACTTCCGTACTCTAGATCTCGCAAAAATCTATCGAAACGACTACTCAAACTATGGGGTTCAATTTTATTTTATTCTTTTAAAAAAATTGAACATAAAATAAAATCAATTAGTGTGCGATTTTATTTTTTAAAAAATGAAAATAAAATCGCAGTCAACTGTGCGATTTTAATTTTTTAAAAAATAAAAATTAAAAATGAAATCGCAGTCAAGTTTGCGATTTTTTTTATTTTTTTTTAAGGGTAAATTACACAAAAGGGTCCTGTGATTTGGCCCATTTTCAGATAGGGTTCCTGTGGTTTAAAAAGTGTCAAATTGGGGGCATTTGGTTTCCTCCGTTAGAAAATAGGGTTCCAGGTGGTTTTTTTCCATCCAAATTAACAGAACTATGTTAGAATGAATTCCAAATTAACAGAACTAGGTTAGAATGAATTTTAAGAGTTTCAAGGTGTACTGTTTTGCACTTTTAGCCAAGTTCTTTTGTATTATAAAAATAAAAAATAAAAAGAGGGAGCTTGAATCAGGAAGTGCGACGAAGCTTGCTGCCTTCGTGAACGGGAAAGATCGCATTTCAGCGGGGGGATCGTCGCCGGCGTCATCAACGGCGGATGGCGAGCGGTGATTTATCCAATTGAAGGTTGGATCGAGAAATTAAGAGAAATTGAGGGTTGGATCGAGAAATTTAGAGCAATTGAGGGTTAAATGGGAATCCTGATTGAAGAGAAATTGAAGGGAGTTTAGGACGCTTGGATGAGAGAGTAGAGAGGGAATTAACACATTGTATTTTTTGATCTTAAGCTCCCCTTGATTTTCTGCTACAGAATACTTGTAGTGGTAGTCACTGGGAACAGTTGGTTTTTGAGCATAGCAGAGAGAGAGAGAGAGAGAGAGAGAGAGAGAGAGAGAGAGAGAGAGAGAGAGAGAGAGAGAGAGAGAGAGAGAGAGAGAGAGA
>QANZ01009008.1:0-14427 GCA_003254925.1 Chamaecrista fasciculata
ACATATCTAAAAGATGATTGACCCTAGGGCACAATCTCCATCAGATACATGCATAAAGATGCTTCACGAGAGTCATGGTGCAATACGTAAAGGGTTACAAGTAGCTGGACCGACCCGGAGAGTCATGCATGGGTTTTAGTCATGCATGGGTTTTAGTCATGAGCTAGCCTCTCCTGTACACCTGTCACGATGCCTTTAGACCTGACGTCATGATTATTCCGACGTTGTAGATACTAAACTTTGGCCTAGTCCAACGTTGCCCGTAGCAGGGTAGCCATACAGGCTAGGTACAGGTTTAGTTATTTGCCGTGCTGAGGAATGTGGTTGACCAAGATGGAATTTTGTCCCTCATTAAGTTGAGAGATATTTAACTAGGCCCCTCGATGAGTCTGTCCAAGGAATGTGTGGCCACACACGGAAATGGGACTAACTCAAGGAATCGAGAAAGTTATGGTTTGGATTAAGGATGACTTTCCCGTGCCTTATCCATGACCAAAATATCGTGTGACAATCGGGATCAAGACAAGGTGGTACTAAGGTTAATTCGTTTGGCGTTAAAGCGATATACTCACGTGTTTTGGGTTGTCGTGATGGCTTGCTAGAGTCCGCTCTCGACTTGTGAGTCATAGAGATGACTTGCTGCCAACTTCACGTGAGGCCTGCTGGGTCACACACGAGCAGGATCAAGATGCCGTAATGGGACTCAAGCTAGAGGTGGTTACTCAAGCTAGCACCTGGGCATCTGCCAAACTGCTCGTGTGGATCACCGGTAGAGGAAGAACACTCGCAATGGGCTTCTCAAATTCGCCGACTCAAAGCCACCGATTGAAATCTAGGTATACATCTTCCTATACTAGTATAAATATAATTAGTAGATCCTGAAAGGAATCACAGAGTTAGCATTTTTGAAGTTTTTTTTTTAATTTTTCCGCTGCGCTCGCTCTGTGATTTCCCAACAAAAACTTTCGATCAAGTTTGTTCCACAATTGGATATGAGGCTTCGAGGGACGTCCACAATCTTTATCGAGGGCTTCGCTAGCCACCTGCAACAAGCACGACAAGGTGGGGCCCCGTAATGCTCCTCAGACGATCAAGTCAGAAAGAGGAGAGAGCGATATAAGCCTAAGTTATAGGCAGAGAGTGAACTTACCTTGATCCAACCACTCGAGCGACGTTTCTGTTCGTTTTCGACGATAAGAAGTTTGCGACAAGGCGATTAAGAGCGATGGACACGACTTTGAGGCGGTCACACAGTATTCAATTTGGTATAATAGAGGGATAGGGCAAGATTTATTCGCAACACAAATGCAGGTAGTTTGAACATTAACCAAGTTCGTTGTTTCCCCTATCGTGTTAGTCTGCATGCAAATCATCGAGTTGGACAAATTTTTTGACGTCAGGAAAATCGTCGAGTCAAACACCAAATAGGTTCTCCCTCTCGCAAGTTAGTCGTCGGTATCGTTAATTAGTTCACGAGTTAGGCGTAAATTTAAACACTTTGTTAACTAACGAGCGAGTCATTGATTAACTTGGTAAGTGATTCATCGAGTTAACCACGACGATAATTTTAATGCTATTCGCGCATTTGTGGCCAAGTTAGAGTCGTGGTTAGTTCACAAGCTAATCGGCTTTTTCCTACTTGTGCATGCACATTCATTGCCCAATCAATTCCCGTGCTAGTATTTTCTTTTGGAACCCATGTTCGGCCTGAAGTCAATCGTTACACTCCCAAGTTAGTCACCAAGCTAGTCAAGAAGTTGATCAGCAAGTTAGATATGTTAGTAAACCAGCTGGTCACTCAATGAATAAATCCCCGGGTTAGTCACACAGTTAACCTCGCAGCTAGTCTCCAAGATAAGCCCCTAGTTAGACAAGCATGTCAGCTTGCAAACACATAACAGTTTCTCCACACATGACACATGTTAAAATTATACAATGCAAAACCAAGTATGAAATTGAGAAGACTAAGAATCTAAAGATCTTACTGACCACGCCGTCCACACACAGACAAACAACGAGATTATGAACCCAACGCCACCCAAGTAGGAAGACAACCAAGGCAAAATTAGGAGAATGACTGCACTAAACAACAACGTTAGATGAATATTTAGCTAACACATTGTGTGTGGACATTTCAATCATTTCATAATTAAATGCAGCTCACATTTACATTAAGGAAGTGTTTAAATTGCTATAATAAAAAAATTAGTAGCGTACGTAGAAAGCGAGATGCTTACCTGGAAAAAGCCGACGCTTTAACATCTCCTTGTTAGAATAGGCAAACAGAGATAAAAATATTACTAATCCAAGAAAAATTTTCATAGAAAATTTATACTGGAATCTCATGTCTAACCATTCTAAGCTCGAACATCAAAATAGATTAGTTTAGGAGCGAACCGATTACGGGGTATCCATTTCTTTCAACCTTTAGGAACACCATGGGATAAATCAGCAACAATTGCATAGCAATCTAAGTCTGATACCATACGTACTGATCAAAATAAAAAACAAAGGAGACAATGGAAAGTTACAGACCTAGGAGAAACTACCAGCACCCACAAACACAACAAGAAAATTCATAATAAGTTCATAATAAGAAAGAACAAGATATTATAAGAAATGTAGCCTCGTCACTAAAAAGCATATGAACTAACCGAAAACTTTCGATCAAGTTTGCTCCACAATAGGATATGAGGCTTCGAGGGACGTCCACAATCTCTAGCGAGGGCTTCGCTGGCCACCTGCAACAAGGAAGACAGGGTGGGGCCCCGTAATGCTCCTCAGACGATCAAGTCAGACAGAGGAGAGAGCGATATAAGCTTAAGTTAAAGGCAGAGAGTGAACTTACCTTGATCCGAACACTCGAGCGACATTTCTGTTCGTTTCCGATGATAAGAAGTTTGCGACGAGGCGGATAAGAAGTTATTGGCCCTATATTAACCAAGTTCGACCTGAAGTCAGTCGTTACACTCCCAAGTTAGCCAACAAGTTAGTCACAAAGCTAGTCAAGGAGTTGATCAACAAGTTAATCAATAGATCAACTTGTTATATGCAAGTTAGTCCTCATATTAGTAAACAAGCTGGTCACCCAATGAATTAGTCCCCGGGTTAGTCACACAGTTAACCTCGGAGCTAGTCTCCAAGGTAAGTCCCTAGTTAGACAAGCATGCCAGCTTGCAAACACATAACAGTTTTTCCACACATGACACATGCTAAAATTATACAATACAAAACATGAAATTGAGAAGAGAATATCTAAGAATCTAAAGATCTTACTGACCACGCCGTCCACACACAGACAAACAACGGGATTATGAACCCAACGCCACCCAAGTAGGAAGAAAACCTAGGTAAAACTCGGAGAATGACTACACTAAACAACAACGTTAGATGAATATTTAGCTATGAAGTTGATGAACTAGATTTTAGCCCGAGGGTTCGGTGAGGAATTCTAGCAACGACTTCTTGCAAAACAAAGAACGGCGGGGGCAGCCCCGCGATTCTCCTCCGATGCTTAAGTCAGTAAGGAGTATTTGGGAGTAATCAGTCTAGACTAAGTAGAATGCGTTAACTTTGATCGAGTACTACTAGGCCTTTTATAGTGTGTTCTGGCCGTGGTAGCCCGATATTGGTGGGATGCGATATCCCACTAATTGCGAGAGGTGGTGGGATGCGGTATCCCACTAATTGCGAGAGAATCTTTAATCCATCATTTCCGAAACTCAGTTACGTGAGTTACTTAGCTGTTGTATGTCAGAGTCCTCTTGGGGGGACCATGTCCTAGGCATGGTCCCCCAAATAAGGGCAGTACTGCCCTTATTTGGGGCGACCACCCCCTAGTGGGGGTTAAGCATGGGCATGGTCGCCCAGTTAAGGAAGTGTTTAAATTGCTATAATAAAAAAATTAGTAGCGTATGGAACTCGTAGAAAGCGAGATGCTTACTTGAAAAAAGCTTCGACATCTCCCTGTTAGAATAGGCAAACTGAGATAAAAATATTATTACTCCCAGAAAAAATTTCATAGAAAATTTATACTAGAAACTCATGTCTAAACATTCTAAGCTCGAACATCAAAATAGATTAGTTTAGGAGCGAACCGATTACGGGGTATCCATTTCTTTCAACCTTTAGGAACACCATGGGATAAATCTAGAACAATTGCATAGCAATCTAAGTCTGATACCATACGTACTGATCAAAATAAAAAAACAAAGGGGACAATGGAAAGTTAAAGAAAGAACAAGATATTGTAAGAAATGTAGTCTCCTCACTAAAAAGCATATGAACTAACCAAAAACTTTCGATCAAGTTTGTTCCACAATAGGATATGAGGCTTCGAGGGACGTCCACAATCTCTAGAGAGGGCTTCGCTGGCCACCTGCAACAAGCACGACGGGGTGGGGCCCTGTAATGCTCCTTAGACGATCAAGTCAGACAGAGGAGAGACGATGTAAGCTTAAGTTAAAAGCAGAGAGTGAACTTACCTTGATCCGAACACTCGAGCGATGTTTCTATTCGTTTTCGACGATAAGAAGTTTGCGACAAGGCGGTTAAGAGCGATGGACACGACTTTGAGGTGGTCACATAGTATTCGATTCGGTATAATAGAGGGATAAGGCAAGATTTATTCACAACACAAATGCGCGTAGTTTGAACTTTCACCCCATGTAAGACTTCAGATTCATCGCGAAGTTATTGGCCCTAAATTATTAGCCAAGTTCGTCGTTTCCTCTATCGTGTTAGTTTGCATGCAAATCACTGAGTTGGACAACTTTTTTGACGTCAAGCAAATCGTCGAGTCAGACACTAAATAGGTTCTCCCTCTCGCATGTTAGTCGTCGGTCCCGTTATTTAGTTCACGAGTTAGGCGTAAATTTAAACACTTTGTTAACTAATGAGCGAGTCATTGATTAATTCGATAAGTTATTCATCGAGTTAACCACAACGATAATTTTAATGATATCCGCGTGTTTGTGGCCAAGTTAGAGTCGTGGTTAGTGAACAAGCTAATCGGCATTTTCCTACTTGTGCCTGCACGTTTATTACCCAATCAATTCTCGTGCTAGTATTTTCTTTGGAACCCATGTTCGGCCTGAAGTCAGTCGTTACACTCCCAAGTCAACCGACAAGTTAGTCACAAAGCTAGTCAAGGAGTTGATCAACAAGTTAATCAATAGCTCAACTTGTTATATGCAAGTTAGTCCCCATGTTAGGAAACCAGCTGGTCTCCCAAGCAATAAGTTCCTGGGTTAGTCACACAGTTAACCTCGGAGCTAGTCTCCAAGGTAAGCCCCTAGTTAGACATGCATGCCAGCTTGCAAACACAACAGTTTTTCAACACGACACATGCTAAAATTATACAATACAAAACTAAGTATGAAATTGAGAAGAGAATATCTAAGAATCTAAAGATCTTAACGACCACGCCGTCCACATACCGACAAACAACGGGATTATGAACGCAACGCCACCCAAGTAGGAAGACAACCTAGGAAAAATTCGGAGAATGACTGCACTAAACAACAACGTTAGATGAATATTAGCTATGAAGTCTAACACTTTTCAATCATTTCATAATTAAATGCAGCTCACATTTACAGTAAGGAAGTGTTTAAATTGCTATAATAAAAAAATGAGTAACGTACAGAACTTGTAGAAAGCGAGATGCTTACCTGGAAAAAGCCGAAACTTTAACCTCTCCTTAGTCACCCAGTGACTTAGTCCACGGGTTCTCGGAACTAGTCTCGAAGGTAAGCTCTAAGTTAGACAAGCATACAAGCTTGCTAACACAAAAATTTTTCCACACATAACACATGCTAAAATTATACAATACAAAACTAAGTATGAAATTGAGAAGAGAATAAGGATCTAAAGATTTTACCGATGCTGTCCAAACAGACAAACAATGGGATGAATAAACATAGTTATAGCTTAATTTTGTTTAGTTATCATCCTTTATGGTACACGATCATAAATTACTTTTGATGACATAAAGCTAAGATGACATAGTATTGTATATTAGAAGAGAAGAGGATAGGATGTTGCTGTTGCTTTAGAAAATGCTCTAAACATCTAACATCATTCTTAACAAAATTTCTTAAACGTACAAGAATACATTAGTACACTCTGTTTATAGTATTCTGCAAAACTCCATTGAAGATGGACAATATTGTCAGGTCTAATCAATTTAAAGCAATGAAATCAGAATACCGAGATAGATTTATACAACTAAGTGAAATTTTCAAGAAATGATGTTTTAAATCTACGAAAAATAGGCATGAACCTCAACATCAAGACTTTGAGTTATATAAAAAAAAAACTGAGCATACAATTCCAAATACAAGTTTGCAATTAAATTGTCAAAACAGAAAATTCTGACAAATTATGGAACTATTTGGGCCAAACAACAAGGGTTGGGAAGCATAATTAATGTTTATGAAGCACATGATAAGACAGAGGTCTTACATTAGAACAAAGCTACCTATTTTTAAAATTATAATCAAAGAGATAAAGAAGGGGAGACAATAAATTTCCATACCAGCAACCAGGGATTGGAAGAACGTCTCAGTTACATAATCCTCCACATTAGAATTTTCAAAGGACAAGCTAAATTTGTAGTGCTTCAGGAGCACTTTGTTCACTACAAAATACAATGAAAATCAGGATATTATATAGAGAGAGAGACACACAAACACACCCATTAAAATGCTTTGCCACCCGGGAAGTATATTCACAAAACTTAAGAAATAAAAATTAAATCAATCATCATTATGCCAGCCTTTCCCTTACTGTGGTTTACAAACCTAGAATCCTTGTAGAACAATCAAAACACTGATTCATCATATTAAAGAGCCTACAACCTAGGAGAAACTACTAGCACCCACCAACACAACAAGACAATTCATAATAAGTTCATATCAATCTAATTAAAGAAAGAACAAGATATTGTAAGAAATGTAGCCTCGTCACTAAAAAGCATATGAACTAACCTGAAACTTTCGATCAAGTTTGTTCCACAATAGGATATGAGGCTTCGAGGGACGTCCACAATCTCTAGCGAGGGCTTTGCTGGCCACCTGCAACAAGCACGACGGGGTGGGGCCCCGTATTGCTCCTCAGAAGATCAAGTCAGATAGAGGAGAGAGCAATATAAGCTTAAGTTAAAGGCAGAGAGTGAACTTACCTTGATCCGAACACTTGAGCGACGTTTCTGTTCGTTTCCGACGATAAGAAGTTTGCGACAAGGCAGTTAAGAGCGATGGCCATGACTTTAAGGTGGTCACATAGTATTCGATTCGATATAATAGAGGGATTAGGCAAGATTAATTCGCAACACAAATGCGCGTAGTTTGAACTTTCACCCCATGTAAGACTTCGGATTCGTCGAGAAGTTATTGGCCCTATATTAATCAAGTTCGTCTTTTCCCCTATCGTGTTAGTTCGCATGCAAATCATCGAGTTGGACAAATTTTTTGACATAAGGCAAATCATCGATTCAGACACCAAATAGGTTCTCCCTCTCGCAAGTTAGTCGTCGGTCCCGTTAGTTAGTTAGTTCACGAGTTAAGCGTACATTTAAACACTTTGTTAACTAACGAGCGAGTCATTGATTAACGACGATAATTTTAATGCTATCCGCGCGTTTGTGGCCAAGTTAGAGTCGTGGTTAGTGAACAAGCTAATCGGCATTTTCCTACTAGTGCCTGCACGTTTATTGCCCAATCAAGCCCCGTGCTAGTATTTTCTTTGGAACCCATGTTCGGCTTGAAGTCAGTTGTTACACTCCCAAGTCAGCCGACAAGTTAGTCACAAAGCCAGTCAAGGAGTTGATCAACAAGTTAATCAATAGATCAACTTGTTAGATGCAAGTTAGTCCCCATGTTAGTAAACCAGCTGGTCACCCAATGAATAGGGTTAGTCACACTGTTAACCTCAGAGCTAGTCTCCAAGGTAAGCCCCTAGTTAGACAAGCATGCCAGCTTGCAAACATATAATAGTTTTTCCACACATGACACATGCTAAAATTATACAATACAAAACTAAGTATGAAATTGAGAAGAGAATATCTAAGAATCTAAAGATCTTACTGACCACGCCGTCCACACACAGACAAACAACGGGATTGTGAACCCAACGCCACCCATGTAGGAAGACAACCTAGGCAAAATTCGGAGAATGACTGCACTAAACAACAACGTTAGATGAATATTTAGCTATTCAATCATTTCATAATTAAATGCAGCTCACATTTACGTTAAGGAAGTGTTTAAATTGCTATTGCTATAATAAAAAAATTAGTAGCAAATCTCCCTGTTAGAATAGGAAAACTGAGATAAAAATATTACTACTCGTAGAAAGCTTTTCATAGAAAATTTATACTAGAAACTCATGTCTAAACATTCTAAGCTCGAACATTTATACTAGAAACTCATGTCTAAACATTTATTCAAGTTTTTAATTTAATCTCTATGCTTTGTAAATTTTTAAACTCAATACTTAATTATATATTAATATTATTTTCTAAAAATTCTTTTAAAAATAATTATACGTTATTAACTATTATATACCAATAAGATCAAATTGAAGTTTTAAAATTTTAATATTTAGCTTTCACATGGTTATTAATTATCTTAATTAGCTTTAAATAAATATTTATATGACAATAGTTTAAATAGTAGGGTACTAAAGTCTAAATATTTACTATAAATTAACTAAATTAACTATAAATTATAATAATTAAGTTTTTTAAAATTAATAAATTATAATCAAAATATTTGTGTATATTTATTGATGGTATTTTATTTTTCAAAATTGTGCATAATGTTTTTAAAAAGAAATTCATGTTTCTATATAAAAAAATAATTAAACATTTTTACACCTCAACATTTTTTGCTCATACATGTGCTAATGAATGAGTTGGTGGAAAGAGAAGGAAAAATATTTCTTTCGATAAAAAAAATTTCTTAAGTAATTAAATTTTTTCTTTTTGTCTCTACCAACTTATTAGAATGCATATGAGAGAGAACCCAAAAAGAAAAACAAAATTTACCTTAATAGTTTCTCTGATGCAATCCTGGCAGATCTAATAATATAGGAACTGATTTTACAACACGGTTTGAGTCAGGTCGCATGGGAGAATAGATTCTGATAAGCTTGACAATGAAAGTGGAAGTCAGTAGATAATGTCAGGATAAACATAAAAGAAAAAAGAAAAGATGCTAACATGACACCATCATACCAATACTCATACTAAAATTCAACACAATCTGTGAAAAAATTCAGAATCTAAACATGATTCTCAGCAATTAGTAGGAGGAGGATTATCACACTAGGGCTTGATTTTAAAGCTCCAGCAGATAATTTGTAAGTGCAGTAAACTTACTCCTAAACACTCCATCATCTGGTAATAAGCTCTAACATGCAATTGGGTATGGCCTTTTCGAGATTCGGAGAAATATCCAGTCCTAGAAAAAAAAAAGTTAGAGTTTTCTTATAAGGTAATCATATTCAAATGAATAGGCAACATAACCAGAAACACACAATGTCAACTGAAAAATGTATACCATTCCTTATAACCAGGATCCGCAGTGAAGCCTTGAGCCTTGAGCCCAGTACCTTTTGCTGCTGAACCAAAGGGTGCATCTAACATAGTAACATGAGATATACAGGATTTTTTGTAGGCACTTCCTGCAGAAGAGGAAAGTCAATTTCTTGGACGGCAAGAGAAGGGAAGTGAATATAAAATCTGTTGCTTAATAAATATAAAAACAGGAATTCAGAAAATTTTGTGTGTGTGTGTGTTTGTGTTTATGAATAAATTATATAACAACATTGAAATGGGGAAACATATCCGGGTCATTTTACTCATGATGTCATGAATTGTGATTTTTATTATCAAAACCTCCTTTCTTTGTTCTGCAAAACTACCATGTTTAGTAAGGGTCTAGTAAATCATATTGAAATTGTAAGACGAGGGACTTATTTTTTATTTTACCATCCAGTTCTGCAACTTTGTCAAGTGCTTTGGCAGATCCTCGGTTCAGAAGACGAAATGTGCTCTTTTTACCAACATAATCAGTGTAGTTTTGTAGTTAAACATATTTGAGGGAGAAAGGTAAGAATTTAAAAATAAAAGAAATGACAGGAGCACTCTGTTGAGTGTTGAGAAAATAACCTGTGTTGGGGCACCATTTTCTCTAATCACAGCATCATAACTATCAATCTCCTTCCCAAATTTTGTTTTCAACAGATCTCCTGAATTTCCTATAACAGCACAGTGTGCCAACTGCCTAGGGTAAAGAAATAAATCAACTTTATACGTAAATTCCTATAAACCTTATTTTCTTTTTGCACAAAATCTGTTAATTTAACCGTATGGAGGTATTATAAATATTATCATGTGGAAAATAGGGGGACATATATTAAGAATCCAATAATGGTATCAGTAATACACATAAGGAAGGAAAAAGATAAGTTTAAAATCTTCTGCAAGATGTGGATGCCGACCTGCAGGACTAAGAATGTAAATCTCAACACACTTGATCTATTTGAAACATCAACTTCGTGCCTAAATCAAATCCAATATGGGGTTTTCCTCTAAACGAATTTTTTTTTAAAGAACAATCATCATTTTGTCATTCATGTCTCTACTGCTACCACCCAATTATAATAAAGGAATAAATATAGCTTAATTTTTTTTAGTTATCATCCTTTATGGTTTAATAAATTCAATTATACAACTACTTACAGAAGTACTCCTTTGTTGACCCTCTGCCATGCATATTCCTGCCATCAATGAACTCCTTGGTGAGTATTGTGGTACTATTCCGGACCTCCGAAAACATTTCATGGTATTGAATAAAAAGAATTAATTAATGCCTGAAGGATGGTGATGAAGCAAAATTATTTGTAGTCGTGGACATATTCATACATCAAAATACATAGGCACTAAGCAACAATGTTAGATGAATATTTAGCTATGAAGTCTAACACTTTTCAATCATTTCATAATTAAATGCAGCTCAAATTTACGTTAAGGAAGTGTTTAAATTGCTATAATAAAAAAATTAGTAGCGTACGAAACTCGTAGAAAGCGAGATGCTTAGCTGGAAAAAGCCGAAGCTTTACCATCTCCCTGTTAGAATAGGAAAACTTAGATAAAAATATTAATACTCGCAGAAAGCTTTTCATAGAAAATTTATACTAGAAACTCATGTCTAAACATTCTAAGCTCGAACATCAAAATAGATTAGTTTAGGAGCAAACCGATTACGATGTATCCATTTCTTTCAACCTTTAGGAACACTATGGGATAAATCTGGAACAATTGCATAGCAATCTAAGTCTAATATCATACGTAGTGATCAAAATAAAAAACAAAGGAGACAATGGAAAGTTAAAGAGCCTACAACCTAGGAGAAACTAATTAAAGAAAGAAAATTTAGCTATGAACTAACCGAAAATTCATAAAAAGTTCATATCAATCTAATTAAAAAAAGAACAAGATATTGTAAGAAATGTAGCCTCGTCACTAAAAAGCATATGAACTAACCGAAAACATTCGATCAAGTTTGTTCCACAAAAGGATATGAGGCTTCGAGGGACGTCCACAATCTCTAGCGAGGGCTTCGCTGGCAACCTGCAACAAGCACGACGGGGTGGGGCCCCGTAATACTCCTCAGACGATCAAGTCAGACAGAGGAGAGAGCGATATAAGCTTAAGTTAAAGGCAGAGAGTAAACTTACCTTGATCCGAACACTCGAGCGACTTTTCTGTCCGTTTCCGACGATAAGAAGTTTGCGACAAGGCAGTTAAGAGCGATGGACACGACTTTGAGGTGGTCACACAGTATTCAATTCGGTATAATAGAGGGATAAGGAAATGTTTATTCGCAATACAAATGCGCGTAGTTTGAACTTTCACCACATGTAAGGACTTTGGATTCGTCGCGAAGTTATTGGCCCTATATTAACCAAGTTCGTCGTTTCCCTATCGTGTTAGTTTGCATGCAAATCATCGAGTTGGACAAATTTTTTGACATTAGCCAAATCGTCGAGTCAGTCACCAAATAGGTTCTCCCTCTCGCAAGTTAGTAGTCAGTCCCATTAGTTAGTTCACGAGTTAAGCGTAAATTTAAAGACTTTGTTAACTAACGAGCGAGTCATTGATTAATTCGATAAGTTATTCATCGAGTTAACCACGACGATAATTTTAATGCTATCCACGCCTTTGTGTCCAAGTTAGAGTCGTGGTTAATGAACAAGCTAATCGGCATTTTCCTACTTGTGCTTGCACGTTTATTGCCCAATCAAGCCCTGTGCTAGTATTTTCTTTGGAACCCATGTTCGGCCTGGAGTCAGTCGTTACACTCCCAAGTCAGCCAACAAGTTAGTCACAAAGCTAGTCAAGGAGTTGATCAACAAGTTAATCAATAGATCAACTTGTTAGATGCAAGTTAGTCCCCATGTTAGTAAACCAACTGGTCACCCAATGAATAAGTCCCCGGGTTAGTCACACAGTTAACCTCGGAGCTAGTCTCCAAGGTAAGCCCCTAGTTAGACAAGCATGTCAGCTTCCAAACACATAACAGTTTTTCCACACATGACACGTGCTAAAATTATACAATAGAAAACTAAGTATGAAATTGAGAAGAGAATATCTAAGAATCTAAAGATCTTACCGACCACGCCGTCCACACACAAACAAACAACAGGATTATAAACCCAACGCCACACAAGTAGGAAGACACAACCTAGGCAAAATTCGGAGAATGACTGCACTAAACAACAGCGTTAGATGAATATTTAGCTATGAAGTCTAACAATTTTCAATAATTTCATAATTAAATGCAACTCACATTTACGTTAAGGAGGTGTTTAAATTGCTATAATAAAAAAAATTTAGTAGCGTACGAAACTCGTAGAAAGCGAGATGCTTACCTGGAAAAAGCTGAAGCTTTAACATCTCCCTGTTAGAATAGGAAAACTGAGTTAAAAACATTACTACTCGCAGAAAGCTTTTCATAGAAAATTTATACTAAAAACTCATGTCTAAACATTCTAAGCTCGAACATCAAAATACATTAGTTTAGGAGCAAACCGATTACGGTGTATCCATTTCTTTCAACCTTTAGGAACACCATGGGATAAATCTGGAACAATTGCATAGCAATCTAAGTCTGATATCATACGTACTGATCAAAATAAAAAACAAAGGAGACAATGGAAAGTTAAAGAGCCTACAACCTAGGAGAAACTACTAGCACCCACCAACACAACAAGAAAATTCATAATAAGTTCATATCAATCTAATTAAAGAAACAACAAGATATTGTAAGAAATGCAGCCTCGTCACTAAAAAGCATATGAACTAACCGAAAACTTTCGATCAAGTTTGTTCCACAATAGGATATGAGGCTTCGAGGGACATCCACAATCTCTAGCGAGGGCTTCGCTGGCCACCTACAACAAGCACGACGGGGTGGGGCCCCGTAATACTCCTCAGACGATCAAGTCAGACAGAAGGGAGAGCGATATAAGCTTAAGTTAAAGGCAGAGAGTAAACTTACCTTGATCCGAACACTCGAGCGACGTTTCTGTTCGTTTCCGACGATAAGAAGTTTGCGACAAGGCGGTTAAGATCGATGGACACGACTTTGAGGTGGTAACGCAATATTCGATTTGGTATAATAGATGGATAAGGAAAGATTTATTCGCAATACAAATGCGCGTAGTTTGAACTTTCACCACATGTAAGGACTTCGGATTCGTCGCGAAGTTATTGGCCCTATATTAACCAAGTTCGTCGTTTCCCTATCGTGTTAGTTTGCATGCAAATCATCGGGTTGGACAAATTTTTTGACGTCAGGCAAATAGTCGATTCAGTCACCAAATAGGTTCTCGCTCTCGCAAGTTAGTCGTCGGTCCCATTAGTTAGTTCACGAGTTAGGCGTAAATTTAAACACTTTGTTAACAAACGAGCGAGTCATTGATTAATTCGATAAGTTATTCATCGAGTTAACCACGACGATAATTGTAATGCTATTTGCGCGTTTGTGGCAAAGTTAGAGTCGTGGTTAATGAACAAGC
Organism: Chamaecrista fasciculata; assembly: GCA_003254925.1. Taxonomy (NCBI): domain Eukaryota; kingdom Viridiplantae; phylum Streptophyta; class Magnoliopsida; order Fabales; family Fabaceae; genus Chamaecrista; species Chamaecrista fasciculata. Next base: position 14,089 of record QANZ01009008.1, read on the forward strand.
TAATCGGCATTTTCCTACTTGTGCCTGTACGTTTATTGCCCAATCAAGCCCCGTGCTAGTATTTTCTTTGGAACCCATGTTCGGCTTGAAGTCAGTCGTTACACTCCCAAGTCGGCCGACAAGTTAGTCACACAACTAGTCAAGGAGTTGATCAACAAGTTAATCAATAGATCAACTTGTTAGATGCAAGTTAGTCCCCGTGTTAGTAAACCAGTTGGTCACCCAATGAATAAGTCCCCTTGTTTGTCACACAGTTAACTTCGGAGCTAGTCTCCAAGGTAAGCCCCTAGTTAGACAAGCATGTCAGCTTCCAAACACATAACAGTTTTTCCACACATG